>JAHXMU010000816.1:711555-733452 GCA_019455685.1 Philornis downsi
AAACAACAGCTACAACATATTTTTAATTATATTTTATTTTAGTTTGTTTTGCTTTTTTCGTTCAAACAATTAAGCCATTTCCATTACTTTCTTTTTGCTCTGCTCATTGACTTTTGCTGTTGATCATTTTTCACTGGTCAAGTTCGTAACTCTTGTATAATTTCCCAGCAACCGTTTGCCAGACCGACCAAAATCCATTACAAATTGTTTAATTTCAGTTTTGAATGGAATTGAAAAATAAAAGTAATTTCACTAGCGTTAGAGCCAGGCACACGGTGGGTCGTTGGTCTAGAGTTGGCTTAATATGGATGGCTGGGTATAGAGCGGTCTTCTTATTGTTGTCTAAGGTTACTGGTTTTGGTTTTGACTCGGTTTGCCTCGCCGTCACTGGCGTTGGCGCGACCATAATATCTACTTTGTCTTCTTTAGCTCAAATATGCAATTCACGTTGTCGTCTTTGCGCAGTGATATTGACAAAACCTTAAGTGTTCATTACCAATTTTAGTTGTCTTTTTTTTTTTCTTTGAGCCTTCTTCTTTTGTTGTTTACCTGTCAAGATCATTTATGGTCGTATCTTCATTCTTTTGTCGCGTACACTGAATCGCTCGATTTGTTGCAAGCGGGATTCCAGGTTTTCTGTATGAATTGAAATTTCACTATTAATCATTAAGGTGTATCCATCTAGTCGAATGACAAAATGTACGAGTACTTGAAACGTTTACAATTTACAATTTATGTTTATTTTGTTGTCACTTAGCTGGCTGTGTGTCGCAGTCAATGAATGATTGGCCAAATATTGGGAGAAATTTCAAAACGGATATGGGAAAGTCAAGTCTACGGGAGGAAAGTTCAATAGGTGTCATGTCGATGGAAAATATAAGTGGTTACTATTGACAAAAGTTTCTTTACTATTAGGTGTCATCTTTCAACTTGACACCTGTCAAATTGCCCGCTTACTTTATGATTATCATAGATTTAAACAAATTTCGTACTTTCTTATTAATCGCGAACGTGTTCTCTGATTGAAACGCTTCTGTTTCTAATTCTGTTTGAGTATTAGAACTGTAAAAAAGTGGAAGCAAGTCGTACCACACATTTACTATTGTTAAATAACACATAGAAATGGCGGCATGATATTTAGCGTGGTCGTACATCCATTGCTAATTAACAAATTCCATAAATCAATAAATGAATATAAATTATCAATTTATGATTCATCTAACCCATTGATTTCCATTTCAAACAGTCCATTTGCTATACATAAATTAGAGGCGCCGCCTTTACTTACAACAAAACGAAATTGAAAACAAGTTTCGCAAAATGACCAAAAACCGGTAGAGAAACCCGAAACAAAGTGAATTCCGCTCATACCATAACTTTTCTACCATAACACATACATACATAACTTGGCTATCACTCAAAATTATTTATAAAGGATTGGCCGATGTTTAAGACAATCATACGTCTCTTAGTAATATAACTGATTACTGATTAAATAATAAACGACATAGTTAAATAATTAATAAATAATTGATATAGTTAAGATCGCATCAAGTTTTGCGTGATTGCTGAGTTCATGCGTGGTCGTATATCCATTGCCATATAAATGAATATTAATTATTAATTTATAAGTTGAGTGTAAAGCTTAATTAAGCCAGTGATATCCATTTCAAGCATTCATTTGGTATGCATAAATTACAGGCGTCGCCTTTCCTTACAATAAAACGATATTGAAAGCAAGTTTCACAAAATGACCAAAATCTGGTAAAGAAAAAACAGAAACAAAGTGGATCCCGCTCATACCATAACACAAACATAACTTGGCTATCACTCAAAAGTAGTTATAAAGGATTGACTGATGTTTAAAATGATCATACATCTATTGTTAACGTAACAATTAGCAGATTACCGACTTAAATTTAAATAATAAATAATTAAATAGTTAAACAATTAATAAATATTTGATATAGTTAAGATCGCATTAAGTTTTGTGTGACCGACGAGTTCGTGATTTATATTTCGGCCATAAATACGAATGGAGAAAACACTTTTTTCGGGTAAAATTCAAACTATTCCTCCTTATAATTTCTTTTAGCGCAATACAATTAAGCCAACTGTATTCTATAAAGAACAATTACTTAATATCCTGAATAAAATTTCAATAGAGAAAAGAATGCTATCACACATTTTTGTAGAAAATTTTGTCATCTTTGTTAATTTCCCCCATTTTTGTTGTTTGTCATTTCAATTTTCTTTGGAGAAAATTGCCTAATGTCTAAAGAGAAAATTGTCTGATATCTAAAGAGAAAATTGCGACAATTTGCTATCGAGAGGATAGTGATAATTTTCAATAGAGATAGTAGTGACAGTTTTCTATTATGGGGAAAATTATCTCAGCTTTCGTTAGAGAAAGTCATTTAAATTTTCTGTAAAAATAATTGCTTGCTATCTAAAGAGAAAATTGTGTCAATTTTCAATAGAGACGACGGTGATAATTTTCAATAGAGATAGTAGTGACAATTTTCTATTGTGGAGAAAATTATCTCAACTTTCGTTAGAGAAAATCATTTGAATTTTCTATGAAGAAAATTGCTTGCTATCCAAAAAGAAAATATTGTCAATTTTCAATAGAGACGACAGTTATAATTTTCAATAGAGATAGTAGTGACAATTTTCTACTGTGGAGAAAATTATCTCGGTTTTCGTTAAAGAAAATTATTAAAAATTTTTGTGAAGAGAATTGCCTGTTATTTGAAAAGAAAATTGTGCCAGTTTTCAATGGAGACGACAGTGATAACTTCCAATAGAGGTAATAGTGACTATTTTCTGTTGTGGAGAAAATTATTTCAACTTTCGTTAGAGAAAATCATTAAAAATTTTTGTGAAGAAAATTTTCAGTAGAGAATTATGTCTACATTTTGCATGGAGAAAATTGTCTTCGCCCTATAGAAAATTAAATGAATTCGCTCTTGAGAATTGTGACTCAATTTAGAGATAAATTATGCCAATTCCCTATAAAGAAAAATCGTTTTAATTTTCTTTAAAGGAAATTAACTCAATTAGGCCAAAATTATCTGAATTCTCTATGAAGAAAGTTATTTCTGTAAAGAAAGTTGTTTATATTCTTTACAGACTTATCCCAATTTTCGATTAAAAATATCCATAGTAAAGGAAAACTGCATTAATTTTCTACACAGAAAAATGTCTCAATTTTCTATACATAAAATTGTCTCAATTTCAATATACAGGAAATTGTTTTAATTTTTTATATAGAAAATTGTTTTAATTTTCTATACAGAAAACTGTCTCAATTTTCTATACAGAAATTTATCTTAATTTTCTATACAGAAATTTGTCTCAATTTTCTAATAAGAAATCTTAAGAAAACGTTACAAATTTCCTTTAAGGAAAATGCTACAAATCTTGTGCTAAGTGAATTTCTTAAATTTTCTATTAATAAAAGTGTGCGCATTTTCTATAAAGGGTATTTTACAAATTTGCTGTGAAAAAAAGCTACCAATGTTATTTAAAACGATTGCTCTAAATTTCTTGCAAAAGAAAACCTTTCCAATTTTCTATTGATTACCATTTTCTGTGAAGAACTTGCATATAATTTCTGTAAAGAAAATCATACATCTATTCCATTACGAGTCTCGTCAACCTTATCAGTCGCCTTAAACTCTTTCTAGTATTACCAGCCTGCTTTGGGTCCAAAGTTTTGAAATATGCAGACAAATGTCTGACAAATATCTAATTCGTTAAGGTTTCCCATGGCCCTTCCATAAAATGTTTATTCTGTCTGTGGGTTACAGATTTGACAGATTTAGTACACAACCCTTTGTAAGCTTCAACTTAACTTTATGTAAATATTTTGTTTTTCTTTGTCTCTTATCAAAAATCCTTACATTTAATCTTTAACAAAATATTAAAAATATTGTAATATCCCTAAATAGAAATGAACTCTCATGGCATTTCAAAGAAATTTCAATTTTCTACATGATTTCTTTCATAGAAAATGAAATCTTACATTGTTTTTTTTTTTTTTTTTTTTTTTTTTTTTTTTTTTTTTTTTTTTTTTTGAATTTTATGTTTTTCTTCATCTTTGTTTTATGATACAATCTCTAGGTAGCTCCGAGTATTATAAACATTCAATGCTGTTTTCATTGCAGTGTAATCGGTTTGTTATCGTTTTCAAGATTATTTTTCTCGCTGCAATCAAAGCATTCACTTTTTACGGCATCTTTGGTTTGAAGACCATAAAAATGCAGTAGTAGCAGATTATTAGTGGATGGCTATCAAGCGGACACGCAGCCAGACAGAAATTGTCTGAGCTTAATGGACAGACAGACCATTGCTATTGTGCTATGCCCACCACTTTAAATAGTCAGTCTCCAGTACACGCCAAGTCCATAGTCAATGCACCGTATAATCCAAAGAGTAATCACAGACTAAGTGTAACCAGTGTGTCTGGTTTCAAGATTTTTTACTACACCCAGTTACAAATGTATATTCACGTTTTGAATCAGTCCACTGTGTTGTATCATATTATGTTATTAGTCTATTATTCACATAGCTTTGTATCGTTTTGTCAGATATCAGTGAGCCACGGTATTTAAATTCATCCAACAACAGCTTAGTTTATTGCACATGATTCATAAATGTTTTAATCGTTTTTTTGTTTTAGCTCAACGTTTACCTTTGCGGACTAGGCTGTCTGTCTGTTACGTTATGAGTTCAACGTTATTTAGAGAACGACTTTTTATAATTCAATCATTAGGTGATCCTTTGTTATTCAAATTAAATTCTTTTGAAAAGTGACAACGTAATTGATATAATAATAAAAATTAACAAAACGATGTGCGTAATATATTCAATTTGTAAATTAGATGTACGAAATATGACATGATACGATATAATTTTGATACCACTAAAAAATTGATGCAAATTTTACTGTGGTCTAAACAAATAACAAATCGTAAAACTAATACTCATTTTGCGTATAATTTCGCATTTTGGAATTTAATATGGACCAGTGAGGAAATTGATATATGTATATATATATGTATATACCTATATACATATATGTATATATATATATATATTTTTTTTTTTTTTTTGAGTAAACCACTCAACCAATTTGACTATTAAAATTCAGATATTTGGGTAAACACATTAAAACTTCGTTATCAGTAAAAAAACTTAAGACTGCTGAGTTTGATCGAGGCTGTACTAGCCTATTTCATGAACTAGAATGTAAATTTTTTGTCTATCTGGCATTTTCTTTAGTTTTATATGAAAAAAAAACTACCGCAGAAAGAACAAACAAGCGAAGATTTGAATTAATAGAGGTTGTAATCCTCGTTTCTAAAATACTTTGCTTAGATTCAACCACACAAAATATTTCCAATGAATTGTTTAATTGCTCTTGAAAGCATACTGTGGCTTTACAGTAACAAATATTAGTATTTAGTATAAATAAATAATAGCAAATAGCATGGACTTGTACCAAAACAACATGAAGCGACGTGCCTAACGTATTCAACGTTATCCATTTAGTGATTTCAATACTACCGGTCTGGCGAGGCTGTCAGCTGCTAAATGCCTGTCATCGGAAGTGTTATATATTTAGTGGAAGGTTTGCCATTTACAAATATGGATCATTTAGCAACCGAAGAATGCATAAAAATAGTTAAAACTTACTACAAAAGTGGTGATTCAAACGTGGACACTTTTCGTGTATTACGGAGCGATTATGGTTGTCATAATCGACCTACTGTGCAATAAATTGGTAAGATTATAAAGAAACTTAAAACTGAGCCTTTACACCAAACGAGGACTTAGGGCCACAGTCTATCATGCGACCTCTTCAACATACTGTGGGAAATGATTATGAGGAAAGCTGCAGTTAACACGACTGGTACCATCTTTAATAAAATCCATATGTTACTCGCATATGCAGATGACATAGACATTATTGACCAAAAAACTGCGAGATGTTACTGCAGCCTTCTTAAGCATCGAGAAGGAAGCAGCGAAAATGAATCTGGTGGTAAACGAGGACAAAACAGAGTTATTGGTTTCGACGGACAAAGAGTCTACTCGTGTGGGACGCTGTGCGAACGTTAACAACTATAATTTTGGAAGTGGTGGAAGGATTCATCTACCTCAGTTCCACTGTAAACAAAACGAATGATATCAGCATGGAGATAACAAATATTACTAAGGGCTAAGCGAGCGATTCAATGATAAAGCCCTCTCCAGACGTTGGTTGTACCTGTCCCGTTATATGGCACAGAATCCTAGGCTATGACGCAAGCGGATGAAACAGTACTGGCAGTTTCCGAGAGGAAAATACTCCGGAAAATATATGGACCCATCATCGTTAACGGAGAGTATCGGCGTCGCACGGACAATGAGCTGTATGAGCTATATGCCGACATCGACGTGGTCAAACGCATTAATATACAGCGATTGCGTTGGCTGGGTCATGTTGTGCGGATGGACGCTAATGCTCAGGCATGTAAAGTTTTCGACAACGAACTCAATGGACGGCGCAGAAGAAGGCGACCAAAACTCCGTTGGAGGGACCAGGCTTTTGAAATACTATCGAAACTTGGTGTGACGAATTGGAGAAGGAGCGCAGAAGATCGAAGCGCTTGGAATTATTTTCTACGGGCGGCGTAGAATAGATAAGGGTGTTTATTCCAGTCGCCACCTAAGAACAAGAAGGAGAGACTGTTAGTGAAAGTGTGGCCGCTAATTCGAATTTCAATTCAGAGTGCTATGGGCCTAAGATAACTGATTGTTTTTGGCTTGCAATTGAAAATTGTGAACGATATGTGGTTTCAACAAGATGGTGCCGCGAGTCACACAACACGACCATTTTTGGCTTTTTTGCATGAGAAGTTTCCAGAAAGCATATCAAATTGCAACAATTTCTCATGCATAAATTTATGAAAATTTCATTTATGTATATGTTGATACTTCCTGGGAGAATATTGTGCCAATTACATTATTCAAAACTTCAACAAGAGTTTCTATATCTTTTATAGGGAATTGCGTTCATTTTCTTGAGGAGAAACTTCTGAAACGTTGAAAATAATTTATGGTTTTCATTTATATGTGTATAAATCAATGTGTTCCATATGGGCTTCAATAAAGCTCTTTCAACCGCAATGACACTTTGACAAGGTATTTCATATATATCGGCGATAATTTCCAAAGTAGTGTTATTTATGTACGATAGGCGACGCTCACTTTATTTCTATAAAAGAAAAGTATAACGGATGTAGTGGATGTAGTGTAGTGCATACCAGAAACAGTGGTAAACACTTTTAAATAGGCATTGTTATTGTTAAATGTAAATAAGTCTGAACGTATATTAAATGAATAAAAAGTTTTAATTTTATTTACTTCACAAAAATTAACAATCTGTAGTTACTACATTTGCTGTTAAGATATAGATTTTGAAATATCTAAATGAATACAATTTATTTAATAACTTCCTTTTTATTTTTTCTCGTTTTAGGTAAGTTTAAAACTATTCCATAAGAATAAACTGTCGTAAGTTATCTGATAATTTAAGACCTCAATCTTATTTCGTTCCCATAATATCTCCAAAAATTCTTGCATTAAAATAAGATAATACCATAACCATTGCTCCTATTTCCCCCTACTCTACTTAACAATGACCTTACGGGCCCCTTTGTTATAAGTTCCTCTATTGTAAGCCAGAAAGTCAACAAAAGAATTTCTCTTTTTTGCCACCGTAAAGAAACCACAAAATATTGCGAACATAAGAAATTTACCAGAACTGCAAAAGACGCGGATATCAGTACATACGAGTATAGGCGATTTTCTAAAGAAATCGAACGGCCAGAAAACCTTAAATAATAAAAAACTGTTGCAGGCCAAACCACAAACGTACAGACTAACATGAAATAAGAGACAAACCGAAGAAAACTAAAAACTGGTTTCACAGGGATAAGAAAAGATTCCTGAATAGCAGCAATAAAAAAGCTAAATAATTATAACATAAAAACCGAAGAGCACAAAGGAAAGGCTAAGAATTAAGGTATGTCATGATGCCCTCCAGAATCAGAAGTCCAAACACAAATACACACTACGTACGATACGCCCCAAGCGATGCATCATGGCTGCGTTCAATATTAACTGGGCAATGACGAAGGCAAACGCGACGATGCCAATGTCAATGATAATGATAACAAAGATGATGATGACGGCTGTTGAAACTAAATACCACAAATTGTAAGCTGAAAACCAGGTTTATAAACATCTCGAGCTCATAAGGGTCTTAGTTTCCTTTGTTGTGTTTTCGGGACGGTTCACATAAAATCCATACGCGTTCTTAAGCAGAGCAATTAGTATATTATAATGGAAAAATTATTTACAAAGAATGAGTGGTGTTTACGACAGTACAGTTAATGTGTGATAGATGTCGCCTGATCTATACTTTTAAATCTAGTTTGAGTTAAAACCAAACCAACCAATTTAATGCTTTCTAGGACAAATGAACCAAATCCTTCTATTGGTGGACACATTAACTCGAGTAAATCTATGACAATCCCCACGAAAATCTGTTGTAGTGATAATATTTTCTTAAGCTTTGTTTTGATATCATTTAATGCTGTTCGAAAGGATGATGTGCCATTTTATTAAAGGATATTGGCATTGCTTTCTTTTAGTATAGTGAATATTTTAACTTTTGAAGTCCATGTTTGTATTCGATCAAAGCCATCTATCAATCTACCATTTCTTATCCTTGTAATATCCACATACTTTCAGGCGCTATTTAAAATAAAATAAAACATTGGAAACACTTCTTTGCTCAAAAATACGGAGATTATATTACCAGTAAGAATTAATACTTAATACTAGCAATTAAAAATTGATGGCTTCACCAGTGTCGATTTTTTTTTTTTTTTACTGAGAAAATAAACGATTAATTTTTGGTGCATTTTAAGGTCAATCGATCGCGAAAAGTGCATCCAGTGCTCAAGGGAAAGGCGGTTTAATTTCGCCTAAAGTTATGCTGCTATCAATTTACCAATATTTCTTAACACCTGGCAATTTTGAATAGCAAGAAAATGAATAAAAAACCGTAAAGGAAAATCAATTATGAATAATTCTTTTGGGTCCAAGACGTAAAATGTTTGGTTAGTAGCTTTGAACCAAGCTTTTACTTTTTGCTAGAGTTTAAAATCATAATTCAAATCCATACTTTTTATTATTTGCTGCATGTAAGAGACCAATATCAGTATCTTTTGAGAATAAGGACACAGTATGCAAATAAGGGTATCAAACATTGGAGGCATTCAGTTTCCTCGAAACTACGGAGAATATCTATGGTGAAAGAGACTGCATCTCAATGTTATTGCCCTATAATTTAGAATAAGGTTATAGAGAGGAATAATAGATAGATTTTTAGTTGCTCACTTTAGATGCCTTCCGTATGCTCGGGAGAACTAAATGTCACCAAATTTTGATGGAGCAATTTACAATACGCCCGAAAATAAGCAGTGGTATTATTATAGAGAATACTATGATTAGTTTTTTAAATCTATATAAATAAAAATCAAATGCCGTTCGTTGGTAAGGACATCAGTTGAGAACGGCTGGACCGAATTGAATAATTTTTTTTTAAATGTTCGTCGTAGTCCAACTTAGGTTTTTATGGAAAGAAAAATTTACCACGCCCACTTTTTTTGATTTATCTAAAATTGTAAAACGGCTACACCTATTTGGCTAATTCTTTTTTTAAATGTTTGTAGTAAATGTTTCCAGTGCTGCTACAAATATGGGTGGGATTGGACAAAGGGGCGTGGTACCTCCCATACAAACCATAAATTAAATATCCAATATTTCTGCTCCTGTTTGCGGTATTTGAACAACATTTGGTACATCGGTTTGGTGTACATATCTTAAGTGCTGCTGCAAATATGGGCGGGATTGGACAATGGGGAGTGGTACCTCCTATACAAACCACAAATTAAAAAGCAATTATTTCTGCTCCTGCTAACGGTATTTAAACAGAATTTTGTATTTCGGTTGAGTGAACATATTTTAAGTTCTTCTGCAAATATAGGCGTTTCTTATTATAATAGACCGATTGGCATGAAACATTTTCAATAAAAATAAAATTTGAAGGCAAAGCAACGTTTGCCGGGTCGGCTAGTACTAAATAAATAGTAAATGGAATGGACTTAAGCCAAAAGGGCGCCAACCCTAATAAGGAAAAGACATATTGTTTAACCAACTAGGCGAATATTTTAGCTTTTGGAGCTAAGAGCAAGTTAAAATCTCTATATATCAATTTTCTCTATGGTTTTGACCCATCTAACTGCATGAAATATGTTGGATATTGCTTAAATATACTAAGAAAATTTACTCAGTGTTTAGAAAAGCTAAGGATTCATCTCCAAATTATTTAAAATATTTTCCTCCTTTTGAATTAGGAAAACCAAAAATTTTGCCGTTTTATAACTATCAACACTCTCAAGTAAAACAGGAAAAACAAAATCGGTGCAATAAGAAAACCCGAAATGATCTTAAAAATTAAATTTTCGGTAACCATCACCACTATTAAGCAAAATATTGCCCTACAAATTTCTTCCTTTTTTAAATTCCAATCATTTGATCTGCGATTTTAGTCGCATACGTTATCCCAGTACCAGAACCGGCAAGAAGGCATTCTTGCCAAACCATTAAAATGACCGTCTCTGGATTGGTTCCTTTTGAGGTATTTTTTTTTTAAATACGCCCCAATGATATCTCCAGGCTATAACGTTCACCAAACAGTCACTATTTCTGGATGAAGGAGCTTTTAGACTATCACTTCTGGGTTCTCCGAGGCTCATATGCCACAATTTTGCTCGCTTAAGAACATTTTTTTTCAATTGAAAGCCCACGCTTGAATCACTACTTTTGTAGTAAGTTTTAATTATTTTTTGCGTGTTATTCAATTGTTAAACGATCTATTCGTATATTCGCATAGGGTAAACTTTTCACTAAATACATAACACTTTAGATGACAGGTACTTAACAGCTGACAGTCTTACCAGACCCGCGGTTTTGAAACCACTAAATGCATAAAACTATATTTGTAATAGAAGGCAGCTGAAATACGTTTCGTTAAACATTACTATTCCTTTCTTGTGGAAAGTCTAATCACTATCTTCCGGTAGATGTTGGCCATTTTTCTGGTATGTACAACTGGGCTTGTGTGTTCCGAATAGGCTGCACTAAAACGTTGAAAAATTATTGTTTCTTACAATTTCGAAAATAGTACTATTAACGCACGATAGGTGGTGTATGAGTACAATGTAAAAGCAACATGTTCCACATACCCGGCAAACATTAATATAATCACCGATATTAAACTAAAGATATTGCTTATAATAGATAAACTTACCTATTTACAATACAAACTGTACTCAAAACAAAAAAATCTGTATTCTTCTTTCTAAATGCATTCGAATTTTTTGTTCACCGTTCAGTTAAATGCCCAATTACACTCAATTCTCACAACACTCCTTACCCATTATCTACATTCCACTCAATATCTGGTTTTCTTGGACTCTAACTTAACGCTCAAGCGTTTTGTTGGTCTACAAAAGAAAGAAAAAGTATTTCAGAATTCAATACAAAAACTACTTGTCTAACTGGTTTACTCTCGTTGTTGTGGCTGCTGCTATTGTAGTCGTCGCCGCCGTCGTCACAAACAACAACCAAGTCAAGACATTAATATCTCAGATCATGGCGGCACGCCAAGTTTAAGTACTCGTAATTCATATGAGAAGGGTTACAGCACTCGCTCGTACTCCAGCTATCACTAGTGGCGGCGGCGAGTGAACGAACACACTTCAATTTTTGTGCAAGTTGGTCCGAAAGCGGATCCAATTCTGCTCTTCTCTACCAATGTAGTTGGCCACACATTATTTTACTTGGATTTAACATTTATCATTTCTTTGTTAGTATTGGACGCGTTATTCAGACGATGATGGGGAGGGGGAATCACTGTTGCACTTGGTAGCAATTTTAATCTTCATTGTTACCTCTTCGCTCCCCCCACGATTTTTTGTTCTGTTCTCACTCTTCTTGGGTCTAGAGAACACTTTTTAACAATAAAATAACCATCTCTTCGACGTTGTTAATAATATTGTACATTAGAAGCACCTTTTAAACAGTTCATTAATCATTTTGTGGAAATATCATCGAGCCGACTAAATTTGATTGACTGACGGCTTATTGCAGTCCATGTATGATGATGAGTTAGAAGAATACGAAGTTTTGAAACCATAAATCCTCATTAATTTTTGAAACGATTTTTCTTCTTTGACGTGATTACAGTTGTTTGGCTTGGGTTCATAGGTGTCAATTAGGAAGGGGGTGGGAGAGGGTAAATCAAGATTATACATTTTATTTGGGGAAATTACTAGAAATAACAATTAAGACCAAGCAAAGACAAAGGTCATGGGAAGAGTTGGAACTTAGCGTCAAGAAGGTTTTTTTTATAGCATTCTTCCTCAACGTCAAATGAGAGACACCAAGTTGATGTTTATTAAATAAATTAGAACTTTATGGACAATTTCGGAACCAAAACTACACTTATGTAAAATTTAACATTTTTCACTTAATTCCACAAATGCTTTATTTTTAAAAAAATCGGTGAATACAAAGTTATCTTTGCGTATTTTAACATATGGAGCCTACCAGTTTAAGGGGTAAAACATGTTTATGAATCTATGTTGCTAAAGGATAAATTTTCTTTGCATAAAGAGAAATAATACAGAAATTTCAACTCTCTTCCGGCTACTAAAGAAGCAGTTTTTCTTGTTTGGTAGGGTTCAAAGAGCTTACGGTTTAAGTCTATGCTATGACAACAGACCTTACTTAGATAGATGCCGCTGCATTCTTTCAGGCGTAATAAAAAACGTTTTAATATATAAATCATTCTAATAATATAAATCGTCTAGTCTAGATTAGCTTAGAGATATTAGTTTACATTGAACCAAAGGACGGTATCTGAAAAGGATATCATATAGATGCAAAATAAATTCTCTTGCATCTCATGAGTGAAATATGGAAGAGCTCATCATATTCAGTGAGCATACACGCATTCTATTTTTAGAATTATTGAACGAGACCTACAGTTTAACGATAATTCCGAATGTCACAGTTTGAGAAGCATTTAGAAAATTACTCGGCTACTGGAAGTGTTCGTCAGACGCATTCTGGCACATTAGGTGGCTGTATACGGCGTCGAACTCAGGCTCATGCGAACGATGGTCACGTGTACTAACTATCGCATCACGATTAGTCAGATGCCATGTATATAGACTATGTTAAGTTTAAATGTCTTCACTCTGATACTATCTCAGCATCGAAGAGCTGTTAATCATACCTCTTGCCAACTGTCTCTGATTTCTAAGGTATTAAATGTTCTTTTGGTAGTCTCATGCATTTTTTTTTTCTGTCGTTTACGTTCCAGCCATAGACGAGAATGCTATAGATAAATGATACCGCAAGCAAAGTTAATTTCTTCATCTTGGAGAGGAAGATTTGTATTATGCCTAAAAGCACGCTATGGCGTTATTATAGAGGCTATTGCGATTGTTTTCATATGGGTGATAAACGGTAAATAGCATGGACTTGAACCGAAATAGCTTAAAACTCTATCAAACAAGAAAAATTTGCTTAACCCTACTACTCGAACATTTCATCTTTTGGAGCCCAGAGGGAGTTGATTGCTACGGCCCTCTATGGGCTGTATTCATATTTTCTGAAAATTTATAAATAAAATTTTCACAGGAAAAACATTTGTAAAATCTTTATATATATAATTCTACTGTACGGGCGTTGTCATTGAACTCCTCCTAAACGGCTGGACCGCTTTGCATAAATTTTTGTATATGCGTCTGGGTGGTGCCCGGGATGGTTTAGATTTACAATTCGGTCCAATTGGACAAAGGGGCGTGGTACCTCTCATACAAACAAAAAATTAAAAATGAATTATTTCTGCTCCTGCTTACGGTATTTGAACAAAATTTGGTGCGTAGGTTTGGTGTACATATCTTAAGTGCTACTGCAAATATGGGCGGGATTGGACAATGGGGCGTGGTACCTCCCATACAAACCATAAATTAAATATCCAATATTTCTGCTCCTGTTTACGGTATTTGAACAAAATTTGGTACATCGGTTTGGTGTACATATCTTAAGTGCTGCTGCAAATATGGGCGGGATTGGACAACGTTTGCCGGGTCGGCTAGTATTTCATAAAGTATTACCAATTAGGCATTAAAGGTGGTCATGATTTTAAAAACAAAATAATAACGTAGATTAGAGCCAAAACTACATACAACATTTTTATCGAAACTGTTTCATTAGGAAACTACTCTTGGGACATTTTTATACACTTTTGACAAGGAATAATTATGTGAAACAATCTATAAGCTTCTATAAAAAAATTTGCGATGATTTTTTCAATAAATAACTGCTGGAAAAGCTAATATTATCGTTTATTATTGCCTCGTATCATTTCCTATTACCCAAAGGACATCAAGATTTTCCTCATTAGCGTTTTTTGCGCGGCTGTATTTAAATTCAGCTCCTTTCTATTTTAATACTGCTAAAAAAAAAGTTTTTTTTAAGTCTTCATAAATTTCACACCGTTTCGTTTATCATTTTATTTATTTACACACCTGTGTCTTTTGGTTATTTCAAAAATGTCACCACTTTTGCCTGCTACTGTCATTTAATTGCTGCTATATTACAAAATCTCCCATTTCCTCCATATCTGGTTGCCGTGGTTTTTTTGTTTTTTTTTTTAACAAATTTTTAATATATTTGTTTACGTGCTTTTGTAGCATTTCTGCATATTTGCCGTTGTTGTGTCTGCTGTTTTTGAGTGGCGAATAACCGGTTTAACTTTTTCTATAAATATTCGATATCCACAACAAAAGCAATAAAATTTATCATGACAAGATCGCTAAATATTTGTGGAGTATTTTGAACACTACAACGACAAAACAACTACAATAGCAGCAATATGGACTGGTCTCTATGGCGTAAGTTGTTACTTCTAACATAAATTCCATTCCATTGCAGTCTACTCCACATACCACATTTTTTTCCATTGTGGTGGCGGCCACTGCATCTCGTCGTCCGCCTTGTATATGAATGGATGGATGGGGTATTAGCCCTGGCTAAGAATGGATAGAAATTGAAATTGAGTGGTGTCTGGTTTTAGCATATTTTATGGCATTTTTTTTCTTATAATGATTATTTTTAAACTGTTGCGATTTGCCTACCTCAAGAAAATGACAAATAGCAATTCCCAATAACGTATTAATTCACATTAAATAAATACAAAATATTTTACTTTAGTTCTGAATCATTCCTGTTATTTCTCATTCATTCATTCATTCTTTTTGCGGAGTGAGCAGTACGCGTGGTCTTCCATTCTTGGGAAACACAAAGTAATTGATAGTTTTTATAAGGCAAAAAATGGCTGGTATTTTCTTTAGCAAATTGTAAACTTGAAATTTTTATCATAGTAAATCAGACCGAAATTTACTGGCGAAGATTTGCATATAAAAATATTCAAGTTGAAAACAATTAATTTTTTTTTTATAATTGTCATAAATAGACTTTGTAACTTATTTTTAATCGTACATTTATGAGTGTTAAACAAGGCCGATTTGTGTATGGGAGTACCCTTCATACTTTGTGGTTTTCAAACAGGTTTTATTAACATTCACCCATCCAACCATTTAATACAAATGGGTGGTGCAAATGAAGGCTTTCGTTGTAGAGAAAGCAACAGGTAAAATATTGAAAAGAATTTGTTTATTGTTGATGGAAATAGTTTTCGTTAAGAGCTTTTTAAATATAAAATATTGGCAATTTTCGGAATAGTCACTTAACTTGAAGAACATAAAATATAAAAATCACTTAGCCAGAAATTCTTTCCATTGAAGAATTGTTATCAGGCGCATAACCATGAAGGAGAATGCTATAGAGAAGCGAACTCGCTCTGGGCTCCAAAAGATTAAGTGTTCGACTTAAGAGTTCCACCTGATTTTTCTTGTTTGATAAAGTTTAACGTTATTTTGAGTTCGTCGTTGGGTTGGCGGGCTCATGGAGTTTTAGTCGCTATGAATCACTTCGATGGGAAGCGTCGCGCATTTGACGAGAATTCTCGTTTATATATTGCTATATAGTCGCCTATATTGTGCTGAATATGGACTACGGCGAATTAGTGAAGCTCCGAGTGCTAATTTAATTAAAATATATGTAAAGCGTTTTGAAGAGACCGGTTCAAATGGTCGCCCAAGAACATCTAGGACCGAAGACAATGTTGAGAGAGTTGTGGAGTCAGTACGAGGAAATCCACAAATGTCGACTCGCAAGAGATCGTCTGTCTTACAATTATCGCGACGAAGTTTTCAACAAATTTTAACATTGGATCGTAAACTGCATCCATATAAGCTGCAATTAACACAAGAATTGAAAGAGTCTGACTTCATAGCAAGACTCGCATTTGCTAATGAAATGCTTAATCGATTTTCCAATTTTGACAATATCCTTTTCTCTGACGAGGCTCATTTCCTTATGAATGGGTTCGTACGTAAACCGTCAAAATTGTTGTTACTGGAACAGTGAAAATCCCAAAATCAAACACCAGAAACCATTGCATAGTCCTAAAGTGACAGTATGGGCAGCAATCTCTGGCAGAGGAATAATTGGTCATTTTTTCTTCGAAAATGCGCGGGGCCAAAACGTCACGGTTAATACGGAACGCTATGTTGAAATGTTTGACGGATTTTTGGCTCCAGAAATTGAAAGTTCAAGAATAGTGAATTCCAGAACTTGGTTCCAACAAGATGGAGCTACATGTCACACATCAAATGACTCCATGGCGGTGGTGATGCAGATGTTCCCTGGTAGACTGATTTCGAAAAGAGGTGATATCCCATGGCCCCCACGTAGTCCAGACTTGACGCCTCTTGACTTTTTTTGTGGGGATACCTCAAAAACAAAGTCTACAGTAATAATCCAAGAAACATCGTTCAGCTCAAGGAGAATATCCGTGGTAAAATGGCAGCCATTACACCAGTATTACTGAAGAAAGTTTTCAATAATTTTCGTTTGCGGTTAGAGGAGTGCCGTCGTAGAAAGGGTCACCATTTAGATGGTGTTATTTTTAAAAAATAAACTCCATTTATTACTCTACAGTGCCATAGATTTATTTTAACCATACCTTTTGTATTTATTTTTTAATCTATTTTTTAAATATGCACGTTCTATTGCGCCACCCTGTATAATAAAAATACTTATTTGCCTATTAAAACTAATATGTGTCTATGTGTTGGGAATAAATTGCTATACTGTTCAATCGACGCGAATGGCAATTTGGCAGGATATTTCTTACATGTCTGGTGTAGTTAATACTATGTCCCCAATATAATACAAGAAGGATTGAAAAAATATGTAACCGAATAAAAAACGTGACTTATAAAAATGAGTTACGACCTGAAAAACAATATAACAAAGTTATACAAATTTCTCAAATATGAAAAAAGAAATATGAAATAAATTATCAATATTCACTTTTCTTAGAATAAGAAAAAAATTATTTCAGATTGACATATAACATTGGCCTCAAAATTTCTTTTCTTTTTCCCCATTCTCTGCGTATTTTTTTGTTGTGCTGTTTTAATTCATTACAGTTTGTCTGTATTTTTAATTTGTTTTAATAGCATTATCTACTTGAACAAAGGCATATCATATTTTTAGGGGCAATCACATCATTTCACCGTGCATTAAAAACATTTTGCATGCTCTACACAATAGAGATAATCTAAGAAGAACAATTTGAAATCTGAAAATCATATGCTTTCTACACACATTTCCCATATAGCCTCCAATTTCTATAAAATATAATAATTGCGACTAAAATCATGCTGTGCTTTCATCCTAGTAGTTAAGCGCCATTGAGTTTTATTGTTAAAAATGGTTCATATAATAGATATGAGCCAAAGCGAAAACTAATTGCGACAAACTCAATTCAAAAAATCTCCAACTATAGAGACACATGAGAAAGGGGAATCATCTCTCACTTTTCAGATTCTCTCCTTATATTTGGGCAAAGTAAATGTCTTCAGTGGTTAATGATAAAACTTATGTTAGGCCTGAAAGCATGCTATGCTTTTACACGAGATGATATTGACATTGGTGTCTTAAAGCTGAGAAATGTTAAATATCTTGGGCTTGTATCAAGTTAAATCAAAGTATACGACGAACATTGCTTAAACCGTCTAAGTGAACATTTTACAGACGGGAGAGTGTTCATTTTTTCTGTGACTTAAACCATCTTCTTCTTCTTCGGTGGCGACTGGTATAGACATCCTTATTTATTATACCCCGCCCGTAGAAAATAATTCAAAGCACTTCGATCTTCTGCGCTTCTCCTCCAATTCTTCACACCAAGTTTCGATAGTACTTCAAAAGCCTGGTCTTTTCCATGGGGTTTTGGCCGCCTTCTTCTGCGCCGTCCATCGAGTTCGTTGTGAAGCATTTGGGTTCCGTGGTGGAGCATTTGGGTCCATCTGCACAACATGACCCAGCAAACCCAATCGCTGTATATTAATGCGTTTGGCCACGCCGATGTCGGCATATAGCTCATACAGCTCATTGTTTGTCCATTCGCTGCTTTCTTCTCGATGCCTGAGAAGGCCGCAGTAACATCTTGCAGTTTTCGGTCAATAATGACATTGCGAGTAACATATGACTTTTATTAAAGATAGCACTAGTCGTGTTAACTGCAGCTTTTCTCATAATCATCTCCAACAATATGTTGAAGAGATCGCACTATAGACTGTCGCCCTGCCTAAATCCTCGTTTACTGTAAAAAGTCTCGGTAGGTCTTTACTGAAGACTTCGTGTCAGTCAGCGTCATCCTACAGAGACGTATACGCTCATACATTTTTCGCCGTATCGGCATATCGTATCGGCCTAAGGCAGCTTTATAATCGACAAAAGGATGTTATGTTTCGATCTGTTTTTCTGGGCTCTTCTTCAAAATTTGTCATAGTGTGAATATCTGGTCAGTTGTCAGGTCTGTAGCCACACCGATAAAGTCCAATCAGGTCAGTTAGAATCCGCTTTAGTCTTTCACATATCACACTCGACGCGACCTTATAAACAATGGGCAAAAAACTGATACCGCGATTTCTACAAACACTCGCCTTTTTTAAAGCCAGGACACATCGGGTATGTTTTTCTCGATCCAAATCGTATTTAGGACCTGATGCAGGCTGTTTATCAGCTTATCGCCACCAGTTTTGAACCATACGAAGGAATAATATGAAGATTTCATCTCATCTGAAAGCATGCTGCAGTGTTATTCCAGAGGCAGAGAGCTAATAAACAATAAATAGCGCGACTGAAGTTTTCGATTGGAAGAGTTTGTATTGAAAACTCTTCTTTTCACATCGTATAATTTTCTTTGGAAGGCTCTTTTCTTCTCACCGAATAATTTTCTATATAAAACTCTTCTTCTCATTGAATAAATTTCTATAGAAAACTCTTTTCTTCCCATCGAATAATTTTCTATAGAATACTCTTTTTCTCGTCGGATAATTTAGGAACTCTTCTTCTCACTAGGAAGTTCTCTGTAGAAATTCTTCTTCTCACTAAAAATTTTTCTATAGAAAACTTTTTCTTACTACAAAAATTTTCTAAAGGAAACTTTCTCACTACAAAAATGTTCTATAGGAAGCTTTGTCTCACTGCAAAAATTTTTCTATAGAAAACATTTTCTCACTACAAAAATTTTCTACAGGAAACTTTCTCACTACAAAAATCTTCTATAGAAAACTTTTTTCACTACAAAAATGTTCTGTGGAGAACTTTCTCTCACTAAAAAAAACTTTCTATAGAAACCGTTTTTTCATTTTTTTTTAACTAACTAAAAAAACTTTCTATAGAAAATTTTACTCACTAAAAAACAAAACTTTCTATAGAAACCTTTTTTTCACTAAAAAAATTCTATAGAAAATCACTAAAAAAATTGTCTATGGAAAATTTTTCTCACTAAAAAAATTTCTATAGAAAACTTTTTCTCACTTAAAAAAAGAAATTTCTATAGAAAACGTTTTTTCACTAAAAAAAAATCCTATAAAAACTTTTTCTCACTAAAAGAAAAGAAATTTCTATAGAAAACTTTTTTCTTTCTTCTATAGATAACCTTTTCTCATTAAAAAAAAAAATTTCTATAGAAATCTTTTCCTCGCTAAAAAGAAGAATTTTCTATACTAAACTTTTTCTCACCAAAAAAAATGTTTCTATAGAAAACTTGTTCTTACTAAAAAAGCCTTTTATAGAAAACTTTCTCACTAATAAAAAATTCTATAGAAAACTTTTTCTCACTACAAAAATGTTCCATAGAGAACTCTTCTCACTAAACAATTTTCTTTCTTCTCACACAACAATTTTCACAGAAAACTTTAGTCAATATTTTTTTTATAGAAAACAACTCTCAATAAACTTTTGCTGAAGAAGTTGTTCAAGAATATATGGCTCTTACTTCTCTTATTTTGCTAAAAAGAAACCTGTTTCATCGAAAACTGTTGCATTAGGGGGAATTGTTATCATAGTATGAATGAAAATTAACAGCTAAATATATCTGCTCACATTTTACAAATTTATAACGTAGAAGATAATTTAATTCACAAACCTTTTCTGGCTCTCCATCTCAATTTACACTTTTCTGTCAATTTCACTTAAAACCTGTCAATTACGGCAATAGAAAGCCGCCGTATTAGGTGCAAACAGTATTTAGGTTTTAAATTCCTTGACAAAAGAAAAAATTTCATTCATTTGGTTGGGTATGATATTTCGAGTTTCATGCCAAAGTGAACTAAATGTGTGAAATTGAAGTTGGCAATTGACTTTTTTTCTTTTTGCTTTTCCTCGTTTGCTTTGATTTCAGTGTATTGTTATAGTTTTTCAAATTGCTTTAATGCCTCTGCAGTGAGGAATTAGGCAAAGAGACAAAAAATGAAAGTACTTTAGCATGTATACTTGAAAAACACTCAGAATTGGGTGTAAAACAGTGGGCAGTTAAAAAAATGTTAGTACTTAGAACTTTGCTGAAATGATAGGCTGAGAATCTGCTAAATTTGTACTAAAATAAGTGATGCATATGCGGCAATCAACGTCCTTGTTTATTATCTTCGATAAAATTGTCAAAGATTTGCCATGTTCAATGTCTTGTGACACGAAATATTTTTGTTTGCATTCCAGTGGGAGGAGTTGGGACGAGAAGTTGTATAATTTGGGCGAATTAAATAGATTTGTGTGAGATGACAATCTATACTTTACTTTACCTTTTAAAAATATAATTTTCCCTACTCTTGTCAGCCTTTGAAAAATCGGATGTGTAGAAACTTTCTGAGAAAGTAGAGTACAGTGGGAGTGAAGTACATTGGGAGTATGTGTAGAAACTATCTGAGAAATAAAGTACAGTAGGGGTGCTTTACTTTTTCAGATAGTTTAACAAAACTGCAAAAATTTTCTATAGAAAACTTTCTCACTACAATAATTTTCTATAGAAAAGTTTTTCTCACTACAAAAATTTTCTATAGAAAAGTTTTTCTCACTACAAAAGTTTTCTATAGAAAAGTTTTTCTCACTACAAAAATTTTCTATAGAAAACATTTTATCACTGCAAAAATTTTCCCAAAAAACTTTTCGCACTACAAAAATTTTCTATAGAAAACCGTTTTTCACTACAAAAATTTTCTATAGAAAACTTTCTCACTATAAAAATTTTCTATAGAAAACTTTTTCTCACTACAAAAATTTTCTATA
>JAHXMU010000816.1:733462-764097 GCA_019455685.1 Philornis downsi
TTTTCTATAGAAAACTTTTTCTCACTACAAAAATTTTCTATAGAAAAGTTTTTCTCACTGCAAAAATTTTCTATAGAATACATTTTTTCACTGGAAAAATATCCTATAGAAAACATTTTCTCGCTTCAAAAATTTTCCATAGAAACCTTTTCTACACATTCGATTTTTCATAGACTATCTGAAAAGAGTAGGACAAATTATATTTTACTATTTCAATACGCTAAAATTTTCAAAATATTATTTTGTGTAAAGTTTTGATACTGCGCCATTCGCCAACATTTTCTTTGAGTCTATACCTACCACTCCTATTATCTCTTCATGTACAGACTTTGCAAACTTTCAAAATTGTTTTTGAAATCGCTGACGTGTTGCTTAGCTCGAATCATAAACGTTGCAACAATAAACAGAAATTCACGCATACACCGAGGCACACACTCGGCGAGGTTTTGCCACAATTGCAGCAACATTGAATGCCAAAAAGCAATTGAAAAATTGTTGCTGCTGTTTGTTGTTCGTTTTTTATGTATTTTTGTTTTTTATTTGGTTGTAATTGCAATTCGTGTGCAGAAAGCGTGCCTCCTGTTTGTTTGTTTGAAATGGAAAAAAACAACACAACGCAGCCAACAAGAAAAGCTAACTAACGTTAATATAATTTAATTTTGTTGTAATAAAATTATAGCTATGAATAACAACAATTATTGTGTAGCAACAACTGAAAGGGGCCACTGTCTGCGGTCACCTTTTGAAATTTGGATTTGATATCGTGGCATGAGGGAAGGACCAGCAAATTGATGTATGATAGAAAATGATTTAAATTTGGGTGAAAAATAATATAAACTTGTACATCCACAATAAATGCAACGAAACGAAAACAATTTTTCTTGAGATTAAACTTTAAAGGAAGTCATTAAAATATCAAAAGCCATCAACAGTTTCCAAAGTCGATACTAAATGGAAACATTTTGGGAATTACTGAGATATCCTGACGTAAAAGACTTCGATGGCATACTCGCACACAGAAATGTTATTTTTTATTTTGCTTTAAAGTTCTAAGTTTTTTTTTTTTTTATAGTCGACTAAATAAAAAAAATAAAAAAAAATTAATACATCGTTTCTAATTATGCATCGAATCGGTCGTTTTTAAATTTGACTGCCAAACATTGGAAAATGGACTTCGGAAAGCCACCGTATTTGCCTTAAAATAGGCGCTTCGTTTGAGCTAACGAACACCCATTTTGATAACAAAGTTTCATCATGGGCACGAGCTGGTAAATCGTGTAGCTTGATTTGGTATCAGAATGTCAACATCGATCCACCCTGTATAGAAAAAAACCCTGTTTGATTCATTTTGGTTCAAGTCCTTGCTATTTATCATTTATTAGCTATAAGAAACCAAAAACCTGCAATAAAATCATAGTATACTTTCAGATGTAATCACAGAGGTTAAATTACCTAGAGAAACGACCGCGCTCACCTGAAATTCTCTCCGTAGGCTCAAGCAAGCTAAATGTATCCAATGTTTGAGGGGAAGATTTATGTTACGCCTGAAAGCACGCAATGGTTTTATTATAGACACCATTGCCATCGATTTCAAATGGCTGATAATCGATAAATAGCATGGACTTGAACCAAAATGTTATCAAACTCTATCAAACTAGAAAAATCAGCTTGACCCATTAGCCGAACATTTTATGTAATTTAACCTCTATGGATGTAATGCAAAAAACGCATCAATCATTGGAGACATTTAGTTTTCTGGAACACGCGAGGAGTATCTCAGATGAGAGGGATGTAACATAAATGAAAGTCTACGAAATTCTTCTAATCACTGACGGCACTTTTTGCTAACTGTATTGTTATCCTGCATTTCATTCTAAGAACATATACAGGGTGGGCCATAAGGGTGTTGGCGGTTTAAATATTCAATTAAAAAAAAACTGCAAAACATAAAAAAATATATTTGTATTTTTAAAAAGTAGAAGCATGGGAATTTTTAAGACTTAAAAATAATGTTGTCCAAATGGCTTCCCTTGGCTGCTTGACACTTTTGGAACCGAAGTCGCAAATTTTGTAAAACTCGTTGAAAAGTTGTTCTCGGTATTTTGTTACTTTCCTGAATAATGTTCCTCTTCAACTGCTCTAAATTGGTCGGATTATTCTCGTAGACTACCGATTTGAGGTAGCCCCATAGAAAATAATCGCATGGAGGGAGATCGGGGCTACGTGGGGGCCATTCAATATCCCCCCCTTTTCGATATGAGTTTTCCAGGAAAAACATTTTTCAGCAGCTCTATGGATACCCTAGCCGTATGACATGTGGCCCCATCCTGTTGAAACCACATCCTCGAGGTACTGCCTTGAAGTTCTTGCAAAGCTGGCACCAAAAACTCTGCTAGCATGTTGCAATAATTGTTCGCTCTAACCGTCGTGAACTGAAACACGAACACGCTCCACAATGTCGGCTGATCTTGCAGAAACTGGGCGACCACGAACCGTAATTGGTACTGTTGAGCCGGTTGTTTCGAACATTCTGATCCATTTTCGTATCACATTGGCACTTGGAACTTCACTTAAATCGTGTAAACCGTGTTCATGCCGATACAAACGTCGTGCAGTAATCACTGATTTATTGTTTTCGTAATACGCTCGGACACAAAATGCACGCTGCATTCCCGTGTACGGCTCCATGGCGACTAAATTTCTAGGAAGCGGCGCAGCGAACAACATATCCCCTCGCCACCCCGCGCCACGCGTTACCGAGAAATGGAATATTTAAACCGCCAATACACTTATGGCCCACCCTGTAAATATACATATATAATGTTATAAAAATCAACCTGTGTCATACAGGGAGGCGCACCAAATATCCTACAATAAGAAATTCAAATAACTTTTGTTTTAATAAATGTATTTTATTTATTTTATTATTTATTTATTTTTTTATTGCATAGAAAGTTCAGTTTTATTTTAATTAACTAATTAGTTTTGAATATGGTAGACCGTAAATGACATCCATGTCCATTCACGCAAATTCAACATCTGAACGGAAAATTATTCATTGCGGCCTGAGGGGTTAAAGTCGGCATCGGCTCAATTATTGTTTTAATGGACCGCATCAACTTAATCAAATTTCTTGGTTTCGTTTTGTACACCTCTTGCTTGACATAACCCCACAA
This sequence comes from Philornis downsi, assembly GCA_019455685.1. Classification (NCBI taxonomy): domain Eukaryota; kingdom Metazoa; phylum Arthropoda; class Insecta; order Diptera; family Muscidae; genus Philornis; species Philornis downsi. The sequence continues at coordinate 736,639 of JAHXMU010000816.1, forward strand.
AAAATATCTGGTGCAATTAGATCAAGTGACCTTAGTGGCCGGCAGAAAGTGGAATTTCTGGATATTAATTGTTGCATCATCTTGCTGGAACCAAATGTTGTTGAAACGTATACGTATACAGATTTTAAGTCTGTAAATACTGGTTCCCATTGACATCGTGTTTATAGCACTATTCGTGCGCCACCCTGTAGAAAGTTTTTTCACTCTGAGAAGACGCATTTTGTATTGAAAATTTCAAAATTTCCCATATGATATCACTATATCCGCTTATTGTTTTTAATATCGAATTTCTTTGAGCAACCTTCACGCAGGTTCTAAATTAGCATTAAATTTGTGCCAGGTCTATAACATGAATCTTCTCTAGACAACTTTCAATAAAATATTCACAAAAATCGAATGCTAATTTAAGTGAAAGTTGTACCCATAAGATTTGTGCAAAATTCTTACTTAATTAGGCTGCTGTTGACACCAAGATTGCTGCTATGAACTCTCCAGAAGAAAATCAAAATGAATTCATTAAAATTTGTTATCTTATTATAATATTCAGCCAATCAATAACAAAGAAGTTGAATGAATCACCAATGGCCAACTTACGTTCGGGGAATCTGTGTTGATTAGATTTCTGAGGAAATAAGCTGGTATTATCCGTAAAAGATATTCCGTAAACGGAACTTTGTTTATATCTCTTGTTGCATTTGGCGTCACTTTTATTCTCTGGTGCTTAAATCATTCTATTCGAAATAATCTCTTGTCTTTTCTATGATTGAATTGACCCTTATTGTGGCACTGTCTGCATTGTCGCAAGTTTTAGATGGCATTTTTTCTCACTTCTCTTTGGTGAAAACAGGAAATGACCCATGTGGTGTTAGAAATTATTTAATATTCATCTTTATTTTGCACTTTGTTAGCACAACAAAGAGATTTCATTTAGAAATCGTTTTAGATTTCATTCTGTGGAGTGGTCGCAGCACTATTCATGTGATAATGTGGCAGATGGTTGGCAGTACATGGTGGTGTAATATACTCAGTGAGATGGACTACTTCATTCATAGTTAATAATTCGGTTTGGGGATAAAAGTGAATATTATATTATTGACATCATAAGTGAATACTTTGCATATACGAGGTATGATGGGCAATGAAATGCCGTGGACATTGGAAAATATGAGGCATATTAAATAGAAATCCATTATTTTTCCCATAAATGACTTTAGTAATCTGTGTCTTGCATTGTAAAGGGTGGCGCATAAGTAACGTTAACGGCGACTATATTGAATGTGGTCTTGTGCATCATTTGCTTTTAACTCTTGAAACAATTGCATCTTATATGGAAAAAGATGTAACATATGTATGTAAAATTCTTTGCAAAAACCGCCTAGATATCTCTAACTGCTGAGAACATCGCCTGGTGGAAGTTTCAGGGTTTTCCTCAATACTTGCTTGCACTCGAGCAATGGTCACTTCATTTCGAACTGCACCAGGTCTTCCAGCATGCGGAAGATCACAGACAGCCCCATGTTGCCCAAAAAGCTGAATCAATCGGTAAATTGTTGGAGCACTAGGAACATTTCGAATATAAAAGAAATTTCGATAAGATCTGAGTAATCGAATGCTGACTTTTAGAGTAAAATTGAACAACTTTGGTTCTTTATTCTGCGCTGAGTCTTTCCATCATAAATTTCCCAAGTATTATTTAGTTAATTCTGGAAAGAGACGAAAAAAAAGACTTAAACAAAAAATGTATTCACTAAACAAATCATAACGTTGCTTATGTGCCACCCTATATAAGTGCGGTCAGGTAACTCTTGATGCCGTTAAGAAGACAAGATTTCGGGTACACAGAGAGTTTTGTGATTATAATAGGATTATGTAAAAGATGGACACCAGTAAAGAGAAAATATTTTACAACTTTTCACCGATAAAAAAAGCAGCATTTATGCTCCTGATACTGTAACAGCCAATAATGCGCAATTTTAGTTTTATCCATTCCGCTCTGGTAATTTTGATGCCAAAGATGCGCTATGCCCGAGAAGGTTCAAGTTCAACCGTCACATACGATGTATGCAGGCCTCACGAGTTAGCGCAAGGAAAAACCTCATAGACCGAATTTCACTTTGTAAATCGCTGTTGAATCGCAACAAAACTAACCCACTTCTGAAGTGAATGGTGACTGATCATAAAAAGTAGTTCACTTACAACAAGGTCAAGTGAAAATAGACGTGGACGAGCCGCGCTGAGCTGGCGCAAACGATGGCCAGGCCCAAATTGACGGAAAAGAAGGTTTTGCTCTGTGTTTGGTGGGGTTGGCGGAGAATCATCTACTTTCAATTGCTTCCCTATGGCCAAACTCTTAATTCGGATCTGAGTTCCCGTCTAATCATTTGGTGAGGGACACCTAATGGGAGCATCATGCGAGTTGTTGGTTGAAAACGAAATCGCTGGTTGAATCTTTGTGCTCCAACGTGGAGTTGCATTGCAAACCCATAGAGTAGCAGAGGTGGTAAGATAGGTTTTACCTCCGCCAATGGCAATTATGTTTCATTGTAGCATAATCAATTTGATATTTTCTGGTTGTAAGAATGGGCTGACACCTGCGGTAGCTTGCCCCCAAAATTGTCGACTCCTATTCCTAGATAGTCCAAACCAACTTGGCTATCCTTGAGGGGCGCAGATAATACCGTGGATAAGGCCTTCAAGGCGAGGCTCATGTAAAACCCCGTAAAACTTATACTGTCAGCAATTGGACCGTCTGGAGGAAGCAATAGCCCGGAAGTAGCAGCTTTAGGCAAAAGGAGAAAAATTGTGTTCTATTAAGAGAACGACTGGCCACATACTTCAGTTAAATACTTCAATAATGCTCTGGGAGTTTCATAAGTATCCACCTTATAGTCAAGAACTGACACCATGCGATTGCCACCTGTACCTGTATTCGGCAAATGATTTGCTGATGAAAAACTCACCCCAAGAGAAGGTTGTGAAAACCGGCTGCGCCACCTTTTTACAAATAGGAATGAGAGTTGTTTTAAAAGAATCGTAATGGAATTACCTTCGAAATAGCAATAAGTTATCGAGCAAAACCGTTTTTACGTAACATAAAGCGGAACATTTTAACTGTGCCTTCAATGTCAAGGCGTATATTTCTCTCTGCTGGCGCAAAATTTTCTGGGTAGTTTTTTTGAGTACGAAATCTTAAATTTCTAACGCCATCTACCGCAATCCGATCGTACTTATGCAACGTCAGATACAGATTGCTAAAGCCATCTATAGGAAAAAATATGGATACATGTTCACTCTACCTTATATTTGATGCATCAAAGTTGCCACAGGTTTTATCATACGTCTCCTTCGTTTCTTTTACCATGTTTAATGAGCGCACGAAATTCTTTTGTATCTATTTGGATTATAGTTGTTCATGAAATTTTACGTGTGTTCTTCTGGAGGATAGGATGTCAAAAAAGATATAGATTTGATATTTATAACGCTCTCTATAAGTCAGACTACAGGCTTTTCAAATGACCTAGCGGGTGAGTAGATCAGTTACAAACATTTATAAAATTTTTCCAAAATTTCGGTTCAAGGTCGCCACTTTTTGAACAGTTACAAAATTTATTCGGTATGTGGTCTTAGCGAATATTAAACGACCATGACATTTAAACTCAAACACTTTGCCACTTCCAAATTTAGAAACAGTCAAACCTAAATTCTACATGCTATACATTTTTATAGTTTCATTGACAATTTGTCACTCCTTGTTGTATTTCATTCTAAGTTCATTTTCATTTCATTATTAATGAAATCATTCGTGTTTCCCTCCATTACTTCATGTTTTTTTTTTTATTACATTTCTATTTAAAATTCTGTTCACATCTGCATCTAAAAAATACGTTTTCCTTCCCGCCACACAAGTGTAATCGACAAGACAAATGATAGCCAATTGTCGTGTTGCTTTGCTATCCTTTGTTTAACAAAATTCGCTGATCTAACGCCAAAATGTTTATGGCTTTTAAACGTTTTGGTCATAAATTGTATTGATTATGCCGTACTGGCGCTTTTTACAATACGCTGCAGGAAAATTGAACGTCGAAATAATGAAATTCTTCTAAAAACTTCTTTATATAACCCGCAATGTTGCTTTTAATGGGTTTTTACAGTTCATTATTGAGTTTCTTCTTTTTTTATTTCGTGTTGTTGATGTACGTTTATCAACTTTGCCCATTTGGCAAAAAGGGACTCTAATATGGGCATAAATCATCACAGTTTCAATCTTTGCTATCTGCTAAATACGTGTTTCATTTTTGCACCTTAAAATAACTTTTTTTTAATATTTATATTAATTTAAGCGAATAGTGTGGCTGTTTAAAGCTTACTTAGGATGGCATCACTCTTTTAGGCGCAAATGATTATTGACAATTTGCACTCTTGAGCTAGAGGGGAATATCTGAGAAGACAGGATTAAAATTTTCACTTTATCTCCTATCTACGACACAAATGAAATGCAATAACTTCCATATCTTTCTCATCTTAGATACTCTTCATAAGTTTGAACAAGCTAGATGTCTTCAATATTTGAGGCTATATTTCCCAGTACCCCTGAAAGCAGGCTGTGGTTTTAATCTAAAACATGTTGACATTGATTTCTTATAACTTATAAATATTAAATAGCATGGGTTTAACAAAAATAACATATCGCACCACATAAAATAAGAAAAATATGCTTAAGCCGAACATTAGATCATTTGGAGCCCAGAGACGGTTAACAGGGTATGCACAAAAGTAATAGAAGCAATCCAATTATGTATGTGGAAGACGAGAAGAAGAAAACTAGTAAAATAAAGGGCGTCCTTAAAGACTAATTGTATTTACCTTCCTCATTTATTTAAATCCAATTAACTCCCCGCTTATATTACTATATTAAATTACTATATCGAATCAACTTTGCACTAAGAACTTTTCACATTTATTCTATGTAAAAAAACGTAGAATTCCTACTTCTTTAGTAAATAATTTCGTTTTTGTTGTAACATTTTGTTTGTGTATTTCTATACAATCTATTCTCAAAAATCTGAAAAACCCATTTATGTTTCTAGAACCTAATGAAAGAACAAACAATGCCCTTTGCAAATACCTCTTGACTGCAAAACATATATTTTATTTGGTAACTTCTAGAAATTTCTTTATTCTAATACAGTTTTATGTCGTTTTGGTTCAAGTCCACACTATCAACTATTTCAGATATAAGAAATAATAAGATTTTTGTAGGCATAAAGCCAGCCACAACATGCTTTTAGGTGCAATTGAACTGTTTTATCGAAAATTCAAATTTTTTATGCTCGAAATTATAAGAATATCTGAGAAAAAAGACTCACCACATCGTCTAAATCTTGTAGCATAGATGTATTGCAGGCAATCAATTATCTACGCAAATAAATGCATTATAAAAACCTAACTTTTGAAATGAAACAGCCTTCGGCTCGAAGGACCAATGTAAATCTGTTTATCTAATCAACTTTAATGCTATCTTAATGCAGCTTAATGCGAGTTGGCCGATAAGGGAAAAACATAACAACATTTTTGATGATTTTTATTCCTTGAAAATACATATTTGTTCTTGATGCATTAGCTATGAAATAACATAAAAACTTATCTAATGTAATGTCTTAATTCGGCTATGTAGTTAAATCTTAAAACTGTCTCAATTATCCTGCCTTTAGTTATTTTTAAGCATTAAGCATTACATAGGGTACTAAATTCTAGTAAGGTAGTCCAATCCTCTCTTTTCGAATACTCTCCGCAAACTCCGTAAGTGCGGCGCCTGAAAGCACGCTGTGCGTTTTGAATTATTATAATAATTACTGTGCTGTCAATAATTGGACCGCCTGGAGGAAAAAAATTGTGTTCCATTAAGAGAACGACCGGTCACATACTTTAATAGTGATGCTCTGGGAGATTCTTATGTATCCAGCTTATAGTCGAGAACTGACACCATGCGATTGCCACCTGCTCCTGTCTACGGCAAATGATTTTGCTGATGAAAAATTCAATCCCAAGAGAAGGCTGTGAGAATCGACTGCTCCAGGTTTTTGCAAATAGGAATGAGAGGTTCTTTAAAAGAAGCATAATGGAATAACCTTCAAAATAACAATAAGTTATCCTGGAAAAAGGTGAATATGAAAGCTCTGTAAATGCGGCGCCTAAAAGCACACTGTGCCTTTTGAATTATTATAATAATTAAAATATATTGTAGTACAAGCAGAAGTAAAGATCGTTAAATATTGAACAGGAAAACAGAAGTTTTGGTGCCACGGAATGGTAAATTTGGATAGTTCGGGATATTTTCGGAAATAATATTAGTTTATTACAGTCATTTTTAAGATAATTTGCATAGTATATTTAAGACCTACAGCTTGGTACTTATTATGATTAGGTTGTTGCAAACTTAAACTATGATGCCAAAAACTAGTTTCTGTTTGTTGGTAAAATACATCCAATGTTTTAAGCGGTGTTAAAAGGCCTCCATCATATCTGTGGCGGATTGTAAGATAAGAAATATCTAATTTAAGGCCAATATCTAATGTAGTTAGTGAGATACCCAGTACTTCAGTATAGCCTGTTGTGATAATTGATGAGAGATAATTTTAACTATTTTTCGACCCAAAATATTAATCCTTGATTCTTTTTTTGCATATATCTAAATCGTTGATTTCAAATGAGAATTTTTCGTCTTCATGTTATCTCCAAAAATACCCAAAAAAATTTAACAGTACTCATTTTGTTATATTTTATGAACTGAAGCAGCTCTGAAGGAAAACAACATCTGAAACATCAGAAATATAAACAAACCCAACTTTACAATATTCGAGATTGAATATTTCCCATAAGCATTTGTTTTTATTTTAGAAACTCACAATAAATTTGAAATATGTATAGCTGATCTTCAAATTTCTTTTGCCTAATATCTCGGAAACTAGAGGTGACTCAGAAAAACAGAAAATACTTTTAAAAGTCCTCCTGGCCGAATTTCTAAACAACTCAAGGGTAGGGCGCAAAAACAGAAAGATATTTTATTTGGCAAAATTTCCATACTGAAAATTTTTTGTAATGACAAGAACCTGTTACTACAATTTTTGGAAACTATAAAACATTTCAATGGAAAACTAACCCAATTTAACAAATATATTTAATATTTCGTTTAGAGAAATCTGATCCGCATCGCAATGGAGCACGTGTATTTCCATGAATTTGTGTATACGGTCATTAATACTCGTATATCTTCAACAAATGCTTAAGTGATCTTTTGCTGCCATTCAAGCGATTATATGATCTCATGTATCATGTAAAAAGATATCAGATTTCATTGGAAAACCAAATAGGAAAAAAAAACAAATATCTAATGGTGTTTAAAGTATCTTTTTTTAACAACTTTTAAACAAACAATATAATTACGCGTTTTTTCTTGAGGTTTTTCTTTCCATCTGTTATTATAATTTTGTATTGGGACGTCCATGATGTGGTGACGATATCGTGATTATAATGATTTAGCAGGGGTGTGTAATCTTAAACGAAAACTCTTTGCTATTCACTGCAAGACGGAAAATGTGATTTTCTGTCTGTTGGCCCGCCCGCACCTCTCTTTTGTCTTTTGCTCTTTCCTAGCAACATACGCTGCCATCGCCGCCTATCGGACAACTAAATTAACGCACGATTTTCCAATTATCAAACTTCCATCCCTTTCCCTGCTTTGATACTCCTGTGATATGTTCACAATTGTTATTGCTATTGTTGTCTAGGTTTTCATCGCGTGTGTCGTTGTTGGTATTTTCATATCTGGTGTGGGCTTTTATTTGTTGCGATTTTGCTATTTTGCCGTTTGTGCTGACTCTCTAATGGAGTTGTTTTTCATTAGAAATAATTGCAATTTAAGCAAATTGTTTACTTGACTCGAGCGCTTTTTATGCTGACTTTAGTTTGTCATGTTGTTTGATTTGTTTTTTTTTTTTTGTGAAAGTGTTTCGAGGAAAACCAGGGAGAGAGATACAATTACAATCTCTGTCCACTTTGTTTTTAGTTACAGCCATAATTCAATTATGACTATCATAGGAAACTATAAATGCGAATGAATATGATTTCAGCTTTTGTTTTGTTTTAGTGAACAAAAAAATTAATGCAGTGTGATGTAATTGAGATAAATTACATTACATTCTTATGCACTCGTGTCAGGAGGGTGATAGTGTAGCAACCGGAGAGGCTGACATTTTGACATGATGGAATTTATGAAGCCCATAGGCTTACGCAAGTGTTTGCGATTATTTTGCCTGGCACCACGGTTTCAAACCTTAGTATGATCGTCTTATCCTCGGTGAATGCTGATGCAACTTTCAATCAAAGCATGCCTAGTTAAAGATTCCCAACCTGCTTCATTTTATATATTAATCGTAAAATGTATCCTCCCGTTTGTTCCACCTAGTCTCCTACAGTGTTCATGCCTTGCAACTTTAACAAATTGTTCACTGTACGGTATAAATAGTTTCTATGATAGTACATCTAACGTGCGATAGGTGGCAAGTCTATCATTTTTATAAATATGTTCACACATGACATGATTTTATATACCAAATTTAAAAGAGACCTGCCTGTGAGAGTGTCTCCACTTACGTTCATAAAATGAAACAAATATATAAAAATTGCAATATATAAAAACTAAATTTTTTAAAACTGTTTTGAAAATGTTTATGCCCTATGGTCGTAAGCCCGACCATTTAAGAAACAAACCCATAAGATGGATTTCTTAATATAACACACTCTACATTTTATCCTCAATAATTGCTGACCAAACTTTTGAGCAAGGAATGCCTAGTAAAAAACTCTAATTCTTCGTCTTAATATTATGCAGTGTTCATGCAATTATCTGGTTACAAATTGTTCACTACGTCTAGCGAATAGTTTCTATGATAGTACAAATAATGCGTAAAGAGGGCTAGACCCGCATTTTTATAATTTTGATTGCTATATATGTATATAATACAATTTTATATATCAAATTCAAAGCAAGCTTGCATTTTCTCGAGCCACTAGAAGAACGAAAATTGCAAGATTAAAGCGATTTCGAAAATAAGTCCATTATTTGTTTTCGTAAGCTGGATCATTTTGCAAACACGTCCTAAAAACGACTTTTTTATTCCATATTTCTTATCCTCGATAATTGTTCTATAAACCTTCAAGCAAGTACTGTGTAATAAAAAATTCTTAATCATAATTAATAATTAATTCTTAATTTTGTACATTAATATTTATTATATGCAAATAGATTGCAACATTTACAGATTGTTCACTACAAAGTGTGGATGGTTTCTACGATAGTACATTTAATGTGTGATAGGTGGCGAGACCATCATTCTTATAAATTTGATTGGTATTTGATATAATGTTATGTATCAAATTTAAAACAAGCCTGCGTTTTGAAGCGCCCATATAGCAAAAGAAAAAAAGGTTCAGATGTACCCCTCCAAAAATTAAGCCTTATTTACTTTAAAGCAATTTCAGTTTAGTTTTCTATTTTTCTTTATGTAAAGTTGAACATATTTTATAGAAACTTACCAGTACTTTGACTGCTTATGAAAATATTTTTAAAAATTTAGTTTGCCTTCGAGATAGCACGGCTTTTGCGTAGATTGTTAACATTTTCTTCTTAAAATTGTAATGCTTTTCATTCTATCTTCAATTTAAAACTACTATTGGAAAAATATTTTCTAACTTCCTTGAATTCTGTGTATATATGTAATTCCCATTAAGCACTGATTAAAGTCCCATTCAAAAACTTTGATGGCAAAGAATGGCTTTTGCTAATAAGGGGATAATTATGTACTGGAATTATCTTTACACCTTTCTAATGGTATCATAAAGTTGAACTTACAATGAAAAACTTATCAAATATTTGAAATGTAATACAAATATTATGAAGAACCGTTAAAGATCTGCATAAAAATCTTAATATTTCGAGTATAACAAAAACTTTAAGTTATTATTAAGTTATTTCCTCGCAAAATCCGACTACTGGCGTGTTTCTATGTCCCAAATATTCTGAGAACTGCCTTAAAACATAAAAAAAATATGAATCAGAATCTCATGAATCAGAAATGGGAGGGCTTCTCACACTCAGTGAGCTTACACGCATTTTATTTTTAGACTTACTTAGCGGGATCTATAGTTTAACGACTATTCCGAACGTCACAATTTGAGAGACATTAAAAAGACTTGTGGATTACTCGACTACCCGAAATGTTCGTCAGGCAAATAGAGGTGATTGCCACTCAGGTAATGGTGGATAATGGATAGGTGGCTGTATGCAGGATTAAACCCGAGATCTAGCGAACGATAGTCGCGTTTACTAAACATCGCGTCACTGTAGATCAACAAAACATAACATTCTTTATTTTCTGAGGTTACGTTTACAACTTCTGTGAAGGCAGTCTACAGCATGTGTGTTCTATATAGCCTTCTATAGCATTCATGCGCTGGCATTGCAACTTTGGCAACTTGTTTTTTGCAAGTTTATAATGGTTTCTATGATAGTACAATAAACATGCGATAGGTGTCGCTTGCATGTGGGTATGGGTACACTCTGATACTTGCATATATGTTCCACAATTCATATGATTGTTCAATAACGTTCATATGATTGTTTTGCAAATTTGGAAAATTATTGCGAATAGTTTTTACAACAGCTTAATCAGTGTGCTATAGGTGGTGTAACAAACATTTGGACAAATATGGTTGACATTTAATGTAATCTTATTTAACAAAATCAAAGTGCGCCTATATGGACGCTCCGCATTGGCTCATATGGAGTTCTTAGGATTTTATTGCAATTTTGTCAAATAGTTCATTACATGCTGAGAATGGTTTCTAAAACAGTACATCTTAATCTTAAGTGCAATAGTTAACCTGACAGTCTGTTCTCTAATTGTTTTTAATGTATGATATACCTATATATTTATACATCGACGTCAATTATATGAGATGTAGCAGCATTCATTTTCAAATTGTAAGGTATATCACGGCTTGGTAATAACTATCAAAATAGTCGGGTCGATGCGCGGTAAATGGCTTAACAGTTATTTCCACAAAAAAGTTTTAAATATTGGACACCAATGAGATTAACAAATTACCAAAATCCCCTTAGTGACTAACATAGGGGTAATTCTTAAATCTAATCATTCATCAATTAAAACCAAATTACTTTTGTATGAAATTCCCTGTCTATTTTCAGAAACTCTACCCTCTGTGAAAATCTTTATACAATTTATGTTAATCCTTTCCCTAATTTATGTCTTCCTAGTATAGCGTGTCATTTTCACCACAATATTTTATTTTTCTTTAAGCTAACCCTCCATGCTGACACGTCGTTTTCCCCCCCCCTTCCATTGTTTCATCTCAAACACAATATGTGTCTGGCTGGTCTAGTCTATAAAATCTGGTTCAGTATGATGGGGTGGCCTCTTTCCTTTTTCTAAATATCATCCATTCTTCTACCTCCTCTCTGACTGTCAATTGTTGTGTGCATATTTAATATGTTTGTTTTGTTCTTACTTTGCATATTAAAACAATAAAGTGACATTTATCGAAAGTGACATTTGTGAATGCAAATTTTTGTTTTTGTTCTTTGTTCTTCAATATTAGAATTTCTCTGTGTTTATCCTTTGTGGAAAAGAGAAATACCAAAACGAAAAATAACAGACAGATTTTTATTGAAATGAATAGTAAGCATTCATTTTAGATTGCAGCCCGATAGGATATTGTGTTGAGATACGGAAAATTCTATAAAAAGAGTTTCAGTTGATCTGTTGACACAGATTTCTGCAGAAAATTTGAGTTGAAACATAGAAATTTTCAAATAAAATTGTCCCGGTACACTGATTTTCTATAAAAAATTGTCCCGGCGCACTAATATTCTTTAAGCAATTGTCTCAACACGCTGATTTTCTATAAAAAAGTTGTCTCGACAAACAGATTCTCCGTAGAAAATTGTCCCAAATTTTCTATATAAATAGAAATAGAGATTTTCTACAGAAAATTGTCAAGACACAGAGATTTTCTATGGAAAACTATCACGTCCTAGAGATTTTCTATAGAAAATTATCACGGCGCACTAATATTCTATACACAATTGTCTCAATACACAAATTTTCTACAAAAAAAAAAAAAAATGGTCTCGACACACGGATTCTCCATAAAAAATTGTCTACAATTTTCTATAGAAAAATGCCACGGCGCAGAGATTTTCTATATAAAATTAAAAATAGAAAATTGTCACGCAGCAGAGATTTTCTATAAGAAATTGTCACGCCGCAGACATTTTCTATAGAAAATTATCACGACGCAGAGATTTTCTATAGAAAATTGTCACGACGCAGAGATTTTCTATAGAAAATTGTCACGACGCAGAGATTTTTTATAGAAAATTATCACGCCGCTAAAATTTTCTGTAGGAAATTGTTACAACGCAGAGGTTTTCTATAGAAAATTGTCACGACGCAGAGATTTTCTATAGAAAATTGTCACGACGCAGAGTTTTTTTTTTTATGGAAAATTGTCACGACGCAGAGATTTTTTTTATAGAAAATTGTCACGACGCTGCGATTTTTTATAGAAAATTGTCACGCCGCCGAGATTTTTTGTAAAAAATTGTCACGCCGCCGATATTTTCTATAGAAAATTGTTACAACGCAGAGACTTTCTATAGAAAATTGTTACGACGCAGAGATTTTCTATAGAAAATTGTTACGACGCAGAGATTTTCTATAAAAATTTTTAAGACGCTGAGATTTTCTATAGGAAATTGTCACGAATTGTCGAATATATTTTCAGGTATGAATATTTCGTATAGGCATTTAAAATTTGTAAAAGTTATTCAAAATTCATTATTTGTAAATTTTCAAATTTGTTTTTATTTCTTGTCGCAAAATGTTTGTTCGCCAAATTCATAAATGATATCAATGATGATTCTGAAGTTATCAAAATTTAATGCAAGTGTTTCAAATATTTAAATAGTTTTTTTTTTTTGGCTCTTGCTCTCAGGGAGGCGTTGTTTTCAAGTTTATAAGATTTCTTGAGGTCCTCCGGAAGATCACAAACGATCTATTAAGAACTTCATAGAGTCCTAGATAATGGATCCTGTGATTCGTGAAGCAATCCATAATCAGCTGCTTTCTATTTCATTTATAAGGCTATTATCGGAAAACAAGTTAATTTTTGAAATTTTTTTTTTTGCTATGCAAAATTTGAGATAGATTTTTGGGCTGTATCAGAAATGTTAGCATTTTTTTTGTTTTTAAATTCGTTCAATTTGTTTGTGAATTTTTTTATTTATTTATAAACAAAATTCTCAATTATTCACATATGCTGTCCATTCCCTATAGATTGCGCTTCCCTAAACGTGACCAATTTGACAATTCATTTTCAAATTGAGTTCGTTTTCATACATATTTAATTTGAAATTTCCCTCCCTCTCCAGACGAAAGCAATTAACTTACTTCCTCTTGCATACATATGTATGTATGGTTGTGTTTACTATATCCTTGTACTCTCGCCTTAAAACATTCAAAAAAGCGATGAATCACCTTTTAAGTATTTTTTCCTTTAGTATTTTTACAATTTTCAAACTGGCAAAATGAATTTCACAATGATCGCTTGAAACTCTTGAATTTCACAACTGGAAAAGGTCATTGAGAGATATATCGTATAATCCCTTTTTATCTTTCTCTCTCTCGTTATCTCCTATGAGACTGCTTCTGTCATATCTGTTAAATGTGTTCTTAAGTATTTTTATCCAACTACCTGATGTTACTTTCTCAAGGGTAACACTCACAGTGTTCTTTTATAACCAGAAGGGCAGGCGCAAATGCGTCTCCATAATTTGTTCAACATGATCGTGAAAGATCGATTTAAAAAAAGTCGTTGTTGCGCTGTATGAGATTTGGTTTTAAAGACAAAAGATATGTGTCGCTGTTGCTCTTCGGGTACCTAGGAAGCCAAGGAAAATTTCGAATTCAGAAAAAAATCTCTTTTTCAAACTGTTGTGATTGAGGAATCTCACCAAGGGAGGAGTACAGTGTCGACAAATTATATGCTGTTAATGATATTTGAGTTTTCAAGAGATTTCGTTTTCATTTTTTCTTTTTTTTTTTTTTTTGATATGATTGAACATAAACAAATCCCACTGATAGTGAAAACTCGTTAGAAATACATATGTGTAACAAAGAAAAGAATTTATTATAATGATGGTTGTTACAGCCATATGCACAGTTTGAAAAGTTAGCCGTGAAGTCATATTGTTTAACTCAAAAACCTGAACCTGTCTGCAGTAATCCCGAATCTTTAGAAAATTAATCTAAAATGAAACCATTGTTCTCCGACGATTGAAAGATGTTCATAGAGTGAATTTTTATTAGATTTTAAGTGTTTTCATTTTGAAAAGAAAGGAAATTCAACTTTGAATCATAATAAAACAGTTTATTATATAAAAATATCTAATTTTAATTATAATTTATTCGAATCATCTGCAGAGAAGGGAATACACATTTTTTTATTGACGCCGGTGAAACTATAGAGACGACTTTGTTCGAAACAAAAATTTAAGACTTTGAACGTAGCACTGCAAAATCGATACCGAATACTCAATTTGTTCTTTATGATATCACTTCTTCCTGCAGAAGATATGTTGCTCAATGCAATTTTTGTATATAAAAAAATGCTTCCTTCGACAACTTTTCTGTACAAAATATGCCCATTAGAAGACATTTTATAGCTGATGTTAATCTGCAAATAATTCTTTACCATCGAAAAGATTTTCAAAATAGGTTTGTAATAAGAAGCATATCGGAGGGTATTATTCTATTGAAAATATTCTCCCATAAATTTTCTGTGGAGAAAGTATTATTCTATTAAAAATATATCTCCCATGTACTTTCTGTTAAGAATGTATCTCTCTATGGTGGTTTAATGGTGCTTTCCTCTTCTATTAAAAGTATGCTCTTCAAAATAATTTCCTTAAGAAATATCGAAAAGAAAACACTGAGAAAAGTTTTTCTATATTTCTACGACGAAATAGAAAATATGTTCCCCGATACAAATTTCTGTAGAAAATACATCTCATGTAATTTGCAAAGTAGCAAAGTCTCGAATAGTTTCCCGCAGAAAAATTTAACGTTCATTCTGTTATTACTTGCCATTTCTAAAAAAAGTAAGCCTTTTTAGAAAATTTCTTCATAGGCATATTTTCTATACAAAACTTGCATTATAAATAAGTCTCACAAAACTTATTTTTAGAAAAAATTAATTTTGTTAGGGGAATTTTCAACAAAAAATTGCGTATTTCAATATAATTTTCCGTAGTACTTTTTAAGGGTTTTTTTACATAAAATCATTATAGGTATTGTATATTCTATACAAAACTTTCGCCAATGTATTTTTCCTACAGAAAATAACTCTGGTAGGAAAATTTTCCGCAAATAATCGCATATTTCAGTATGATTTTCTGTAGAAAATGTGTCTTTTGCGAGTAATTTTTCTATAAGATATTTTCTACACAAAAATATCACAGGTACATTTTCAGTAAAAAGAACTTGTATAACAAATAAGTCTGTAAGTCTTTCTACAGAAAACAGAACTGTTAGAAAAATTTTCCATAAAAGGTTGCTTGTTCTTTTGTAGTTAATTTGTCTTTCAGTAAATATGTCTGTTGCAGCACTAGCTTCTTGCTGTTATAAAGAAACAATTTTGATGTTTTTTGTAAATTTCCAATTTGAGCGTTTATTTTTATGTAATGTTGTGTCGGCGACAAAATTTTTCCAAATGAATAACGAAGTTTCTGTACAGTGATTCATAGGAAGTGTCGGGAAATGAATTATATTCTGCACTATACAACTTTGTATAGTGTTATTTGATGAACAATTAAGTGTTTGTCAAACAAATGATCGTACATCATACTGAAAAGAACGCGTTCGTTCTTACAGTCACATAAAATATATAAATAAGTAATAAATTCAAATCGAATTCGAAATAGAAAGTATAATATTTAACGGCAATAAATTATTATGTCGTAACAAAGTCCATTAGGGAATTACTTGTATAGAAAATATATGTTACAGGTAAATTTACGTCTGCCAAGCCAGTTGCGTATAGAATACAAATCTCTAAAAATAATTTTTTATAAAAAGTATCTACTTAAAAAAATTTCGGTAGTCTAAAACAATTTTTCGATTGAATCTATTCATGAAAATTTCACGTGGAAAATAACTCTCCCTGGATTCTCTGTACAAAGAATGCTATAAAAAAAACCAATTTAGCTCAAATATGTAAATATGTTTTGTTCTGTAACAGGTTGCTATTGTGAAGAAAATTCCATTATGGCTTTCTTAAAGAAAGCCCCGCTCTGTTGCCAAAAAAAAGAAACTGGGACAGTTGATTTGAACACGTTTGAAGAGAGCCTTTCATCAGCAAAATCATTCCCTATAGACAGAAACATGTTATAATCATTTGGTTTCAGGTTCGGACTATAAGGTGGATACACAAGGGTGCTCCCACCTGAGCGCCCGGAGTTTTTGGCGAGTCATTATCATGTGTCTGGTTTAAAGTTGTTTTGATGAAACACAATTCCTCTCCCATTAGGCAAAGCTGGCCGCCTCTGGGTCATTATTTCCTTCAGACAGCCCATTTATTAACAGTACGAGCCCGAATTAAGAGCTTGGTCGTAGGAGAGCAGCACATAGTAGATATTTCCCTGTTAATCCAACCAGATACACAGCAAAATCTTCCTGACAGTTAATCCTGGCTTGACCACCGATTGCATCGGCTCACCGCGATTCGATCACGACCGTTTTCGCTTTGACGTTGTCATGTGTGGTCCAATTTTCACCACTGGTCGTCATATGTACGCTTGAGAAACGAGTCGATTTTGTTGCTTTTCAGCAGCAGCTCGCTGAAGGAAATTTCATCTATTAGAGTTTTTTTTTTGGGGTTATTCGTGTGACACTCGCGCCTGGAGCTCTTTTTTGTATCCAGCCTTATTCAAAAGGTTTCAAATGGCTTCTTGTGCAATTTTTGGTTCCTGGGTAATTGAAACAATGCTTACATGATAGCTGGACTTGACGATTTCCATTATTTTATCAACATTTTTCACAATTGGTTTTCCAAGGAATTTATTTCTAATGTATCTTATACACACAATTTGTTCCTCAATATTCGAAGGAATTACTCAATTTTAATTGATTTTATACTTAATCATTTTCAATTCAATTGGCAATTTCAAAATATTACGTAAAATTTCTCATTTTCAATTGATATTTTTTGGACTTTAAACACAATTTTCAACAATAAAGTTAAAATTTGAAATTTAAAAGGGGGTTTCCATTGTTATTGGGTAGCTATCAATTTCAAGTAGAACAAGTTTAGTAGGCAAGACAAATTATGAAAAATTAAACAACTGTCTGCAATTTCAAATGTATTTTTATATTCTTTTGAAATACATATTTTAGAAAATTTTGGTTTTCATAATTCATAACTAACATTTTTCAGTTCTAAAAATGTTTATGATAATTTCTCCTATTGTCAAAATGATGCCAGACATCTTTATAAAATTTCATTCACGTTTAAAATGCATTAATCAATGGCTGCATTTAAACATTTTGATTAGAATCTATTAAAACTTCCTACCTCGCTGTGTGCGGTTTTAATGCATGAATAAAAAAAAATGGAAATTTTTGAATAAATTTTGGAGTTCATTCAACAAAAATAAAACGAACACCCGCACTTTCGGGATTCCCAATGAGAATATCATTGAGGAATTTACAATGAAGATAAAAAGAAGAGAACAAGAAAATAGAGAATACAGCAGAAATCGCACAATGATCGTCCATTTGACATTACACCATACTCTTTGTTTTCATTATCTAAAGAGCGAACATCTCTTGCACTTTCTCCCTCTCTCTGACTCTCTCTCGGCTTTTTTATATCTCTCTTTGTCTGTGCCTGTAATTCTTGTACATTTTTTATTACTGAGTTTGATAAATGTATTCTTTTGTTATTTTTAAACTCAGATTAGGAAGCATATCCTGGGTACCTTTTATTCGGGTGTGTTCAATGTGAACCGAATTGTTAGTTACTTAAATATAACAATTTTTGTGTAAATTGTGCTTAATCTTAGAATTTTTTTATATTAGATTTGAATTGTTCAGACAGTTCAAGAAAACTAGATGTAATGGTTTAAATTGCCTTAAATTTTACTCAAACGGGGTTTAGGTTCAAACTTCTTTTGATTTAAATCTCTTGCATAGAGATGCTTATTAATTGCCTTCATGTTCTCTTAATCTATTCCTCTCTCTCATCATTATTGTTTTTTTTGTATAGAATTTATTTATTCTCTCCCCCTTCAAAGATTATTTGAACTAACGACTTCCTCTTGGCCCGATGAGAGTCTTTCATTTGTTAACACAACTTTTTACAGTGATTCTGTTGTGCTAAGTATGAAAGTATCTAATGAATATGTTTTATCTTTTCTTTTTGTTGTTTTGTTTATGTTTTCTTCTCTTTGTTTACTTGCCGAAAGCCGTCGTGTGCATGTCTGTGCTTGCATGCAAGCAACAAAGTATCTTGTAGACGACAATTCCTCTGTGTTCTGTTTTGCTTTTGATATTCGTGACCGAGGAGAGCACAAAATTATCTTATTTATGCCCACACCACTACCACCATGGCATTAATACTAAGGGAGCGTAAGCAATGTTTTCTTTTTCTCTAACTCTCTGTTGCTTTTGCTCTTTCGTCGCATCTTATTATGGGTTCGAATGAGAATAGCAGCCATTGCCTGCATTAGTAACCAAAGAAACGTGTTTCAAGCCATACGTTGATGTGTAGATTACGGTCAAATGTAATGACGGACGGTTGACCAAGACCGGATAATGTGAATGAAACGTAAAGAAATCTCATCCAAAGAATAACCAAATATTTTAACCGGCTTTTGCGTTCGTGACAACAAGTGAAGTTCTGCTACAACTGCAAGTGAAATAAAAAGTGAATTTCTAGATCTAAGTAAATCTCTATTTCATCTATTAGTTTCGCCAACTTTAGAGCAATTGTTGTGAAAACTTACAGCTGTGTAAAGTGAAAATTCTAAGCACGAAATCCTAAGGAGATTACATATCTAAGGGTATTTGCTAACAACCTCGCTCCGCCTACATCTAAGCAAAAAGAAAATCCAGCAACAAAAAAAAAGTGTAAAAAAGTAACTTTAAAATGCATTTCCTTGTTTTCGCTTGTTGCAGTTTGCTGCAGAAAAAACGTCGCATTGCTGAGGCTCCGTAATCAGAGGCCAAAGCGAAAAAAACAAAAAATATATACAGAAACAAAAAGAGAAGTCATTAAGCGTAACCATGCTTAAGTTTTTTTTTTTTTTTTTTTAAGTTTGCTTCCCTACATTATCATTGCATCGTTGCACGGGTTTTGAAATTGTATAAAAGAATAATATACGAGTGCTATATTCCAGGCTGATGTATGTATGTATGTAACTGCTCCTAACTCTTATAATGAAAGAAGAAGTGTGCTCTGCGAGTCCGTCCTCCGTTTTAGTATTTTGTTGTTGCTTTGTTCCCCTGTTTGCCGTGTTATGCTTACATTTCACTTTTTTTTTCTTTTCTTTTTTTTTTTGCTAGTTGTGACTGTGTTGAATTTCAAAAATCATCGTATCCATCAGATTTCGTTATTTTTTTTTATACTTTTGATGAAGTTTTCTTTATTCCATATTTACACAGCCGTGCGGAACGGCAGTGAGAAACAGCGTGTGATTGACTGAGAGAGGGGAGGGGATGGAGGCAGGGAGAGAGCTGCAAAAAAACCCTCTCGAAATAGATGCAATTTTCTTGATATGATTTAAATGTAAACAAACACTGCTGCGATGTCTGATTATGATGGATTACGGCGACATAGTAGAAACTCTATAGGGATATTTAAAAATTGAAAGCGCTTAAACGAAGTCTAAACCGGGTTTCATTCATAGCCTTCGTTGTGTGCGCTTCATACTTTATGTGAATGAAAAATTTTACTGAAAATATACTATTTTTCTATATGGAAACTACCGTGAACACATCTTCCAAGACACCTATGCAAAAAGTGTTTTGCGATATTAAGTTCTGAGCGAAAATTACTTTTCTCCGTAAAAAGTGTCTTCCAAGAATATTTCCTACAGGCAAGGAATCGTCCGTCCAAAATGCTTTCCAGGATACAAAATAATAATTTTTAACAATTATCATATTTTGCAAAATTGATCTCCAAGAAATCTTCTGTATGCTGCAAAGTGAAGACCAAAAAACTTTTCCATGTGAAAAGATACTTTTCTATATGGAAATACACTTTTCCATATAGAAATACAATTTTCTATACAAAAGCTGTCTTACAAATGTGAAAATTTTCCTCCAAGCTGCTTTCCTATATGAAAAGTGTCTTCCAAACCCGTTTTCTATATGAAAAGTGTCTTCCAAACCCGTTTTCTATGTTAAAGGTGTCCTCCGAACCCTTTTTCTATACGAAAAGTGTCTTCCAAGCCCGATTCCTATATGAAAAGTGTCCCCCTAGCCCCTTTTTCGGCTTCTAAGATACTTTATCTACCTTTATCTTTATCTACGAAAAGTATCTCTCACAAAATTTTTCTATATAAAAATCGCCTTCCGAGACCTTTTCTGCATGGGTTGGTTTGCTTTGCGAGTTCTTCCTCAATATTTGTTTGTATGAAAACTCTCTACAGAGAGATATTTATATAAAAATTACTTTTCCACATGAAATGTGCTTTATTAGCGCCCTTCAAATATTTTTCTATATGAAAAATGCTTACAGTCTCATTTAAAAAAAAAAAAATGATTTTTCTTTAAAAAATTATTTTTTAAGTTTAACTGCTAAATATAAAAACGAACTTGAGAAACAATTTTCTTGTAGAAAAAGGGTTCCAAGCTTTTCCCTATATGAAAATGTCTTTTCAAAACAATTTTTATTCGAAAAATATCTTCCAAAAAGCTTTTCTGTATCAAAAGAAATTTTTCCATGCATTTATTCGAATAAAAACGTCCCTTCCAAAGGTAATTCGGAAGGTATATTCCAAAGACAAAAACAAATTTCTACATGAATAACATTTTCTTTGACACTTTTCTAAAGTAAGCTGTCTTTCCGGATACATTTCTACATGAATAACGCCTTGTCTTT
The DNA here is from genome assembly GCA_019455685.1 of Philornis downsi. Classification (NCBI taxonomy): domain Eukaryota; kingdom Metazoa; phylum Arthropoda; class Insecta; order Diptera; family Muscidae; genus Philornis; species Philornis downsi. The sequence continues at coordinate 757,879 of JAHXMU010000816.1, forward strand.
TCAAGACAATTTTTATTCGAAAAATATCTTCCAAAAAGCTTTTCTGTATCAAAAGAAAATTTTCCGTGCAGTTATTCGTATAAAAACGTCCCTTCCAAAGCTAATTTCTCTATGAAAGGTATATTCCAAAGACAAAGACAAATTTCTACATGAAAAACATTTTCTTAGACACTTTTCTAAAGTAAGCTGTTTTTCCAGATACATTTCTAAATGAATGACGCCTTTCAAGATACCTTTTCTATAAAAACGGGGCCTCTCGAGATATTTATCTATATGAAAATACAATTTTCTCTATGAAAATTGTCTTCCCAGATTATTTTCTACTTAAAAAGTGTGTATCAAGCCAAATTTTTATATACAAATTGCCTTCTAGGACAGTTTCTTTGCGCCTTACCGTAGAAAATTTTCTGTATGAAAAGTATCGTATATGAGAAATTTCTATATAAAAAGTGTGACTTCGAGAATACTCTTAATTAAGATTTTTTTTATCTTGTTTGCATAGGTAATTTACTCTATGAGTTTCTATGAGAGAAGTACTTTCCAAGACGCTTTATTACATAAAAAAGCATTTGCCGAGACACATTTTTATATGAGGGATACATCTCTACATGAAATGTATTGTTCAAGTTAAATTTTATTTTTAAATAATCGTCCAAGGAACTCTACTATACGAAAATGCTATTTCTAATTTTAATATAAAAATTTCCTTTCAACATAATTTTCCAACTGAAGTGTATCTACCCAAATAATTTCATATACGAAAAAATCCTTCCACGGCACATTTCTATACAAAATGTTATGTTCAGCAATATTTCTATAGAATGAAGAAGACTTCCCAATCGCATTTCTATATGAATTGTAACGTCCAAGAGACCTTTTTTTATGAAAATATCTTAATGTAAATATCTGTTATATGACAAGATAACAAATCTTAACTAAGAGTATTCTCGAAGTCACTTTATGTTCAAAGAGACTTGGATGACTTGATTCCATGTGAAAATATTTTCAATACTTCCTGAATACCTCTCATTGTTGTTATGAAATGTTTGAAAAATATCTAATGAGAGATAAAATACTCGTATTTAATGATTTAGTGACAGTTTTATGCCAGTTACGGTTTCATACTTCCATTCAAATATATGAAAACATTTCAGTTTTTTAATACATATTCTCAGCTATGATTTTATAAACAAACATTCAGAGTCCATAATATATACTATGAGAGATATCGTTAGAGTTAAGCACAGCATTGAATACAAATAAAACATAGCCAATCAACATTTCAAAGCCAATTTCGTTTCAAACCGGATCAAGATTGTAAATCTAATCTAGCTAAAGATAACGCTATCTAAAACAGCAAATTTAAATTTAAGTCTTTAACTAACAAGTTGATATTTATGAGTAGATTTTTTTTAGATTGTGTAAAAGATTTAGGATTTCATGGTAATTTCAAATTGAAACATTGGCTAAAGTTACCTGGAAAATACACACTCTACATCATGATTTTTTCTTTTTTTTTAATGTTGATGATACGAGGGTGGTCCCAAAACTAGTCGACCTAACAAAGAAGACACAAAAAAATTTGAAAAAATATTCTTTATTTTTCAAGATAGTCTCATTTTCGATCGATACCCTTTTTCCAGCTATATGCAATAGAACTGTCAAACTCCTTAAAATAGCCATCATCCACGGATTTCAACTCTTCATTGTCAGCAAATCTTTTACAAATCTTTTCGAGGGAGTTAAATCTGGCGAATAAAGTGCATGTTGAAGGAATTCAAACTTTAATTCTTTAATTTTTTAATTTTGATCATCTAAACGCTGCAATAAATTAGCATAATATTCGCCGTCGATGTTTTTTTCTTTCTGAAGATAAACAATAAAGATAATCCCATGCGCATTCCAAAAACAGACGCCATGACCTTGCCTGCAGATGGAACCGTCGCACGATTCTTCCATTCCAGACTGTTTTTTTGTCTCAGGTGTGAAGTGGTGGACGACGCAAAAATTCGGCTTCATTGCGGTGAAACATCTCCCAACACCCTACTGAAGCATCTTCACGACGCCGTTTTTTCCATTAAAAGCAAGCGCGGCACCCATCTTTCGTACAGTTTTCTCATCTTCAAATATGCAGTCAATATACGATGTATAGCTCTTTTTAAAGTGCCTATAATTTCAGCTAACTCACGCACCTTCAGCCAACGATCATCCAAGGCAAAATACTAATGCAATTTTGTGGCGAGAACATCTCAATTGGTCGACCACTACCGTGTTCGTCTTGGCAGATCGTACGACCACTACGATGTTCGTCTTGGCAGCTCGTACGACCTCGTTTAAACTCTACTACCCAATATTTTAATGTCGTAAACGAAGGAGCAGCACCCCCAGAGTAGAATCTAGCTCGGCTTTAATATTGGTTGGACTGAGACTTTTCAAATGGAAATACTGAATTACATGACGGTGACCAATTTTTTCCATGTTTTTACATTCACTAAGATCGTTTACTTTTGATGGCTCAAATAAAAATACTAAACAACCTGGCGCCTTGAAACTTAAAACATATGTTTTATAAGGTTGCCATATAAATATTTTAACAAAATATTGTGCTTGCGTCATATGTCTTCCCACCTTAAGGTAGCGTGCACCTAAGCCACAAATAATTACATGTTTAGGCAACTACTGCACGTTGCTGCTGCCAAATGACCACAGTTTCGGTTTTGGAATTTCTTGTATATTATTTCAGTTTTAAAAAGAATATTATCACATTTTCTGTTCGTATTTGTTCAGGCTCCCATAAAAATGCTGAAAAGAATTTTACTTGGAGGCTTCCAGTATCCAAAGGAAAAACAATGGGAAGCCATTGCGAAATATGAATTTATTTAAAAAAGATTTTAGGAATGATAAGTTTTTTTTTAAATGTTAAAAAAAAAAATTTAAGAAACAAAATTTATAGATTACGCCAGTTTAATAAAGTTTGTGTTATTTCAATACGAGTATTTTGTTTTACGGTTGGATATGATGGCATGATATGAGCATAACACTTACAGGTTATTACAAAGATATTACCAATAACAATTTTTTAGTTGTAAGAAACAAATGACAATCACGGCTGGCAAAGAATCATAGCATACATTTAGGCGCCATTCAATTATTTTATCGAACATTTGAAAGATTTTCCATGCTCGAATTAAGGGAAACTTTTTGAGATAAGAGCATTAAAATTAATGGACCATGTATCCCCTACAGTGTGAACAATGGGCTTCTTATACCTCTAAGATAATTTCGTTGCTGCATACTAATCTGTATATATTAGCTACAAACAATAACACTATATAGGGGAACGAAATAAAAGGGTCATCTTCAGTCTTTACACCCAAAGATTGAAGCAAATCATATAACTCCAATATTTATTAAACTGATTTACATATATGACGCCTGAAAACATACTGTACTTTAATTGTAGAAGACATTGTCATTGATTTCTTATAGCTAACGAATGGTTGTTATAAAAAAATGCGCGAAAATGGAATTTAACTATATTAAACAAGAAAAAATAAAACTGCTTGAGCCTATTGATTGAACATTTTAGTTTTGAAGCTCCAAAACAGTTAGGAATTACTAATATGACCCCCTTAAGCCTCTTAATATTGTCTTAAATTTTATAGGAGGATATTATAATAATCGTATTATTTGTTAGTTATTATTTTATTATTGTTTGAATTGAAAATAATGAATTTTCATTCCAGCTTCTTCTAATTCACTCGCTCCGCAAATGCACCCCAATCTTGTTAATTTCTGTTTATTTATGTTTGCGTTATGTTTTCTGTTCATTACATCAAATGTCTAGGGAAAATATCATGTATCTGATATATCTTCATTCATTACAATGTTCCTAAAAATAAATTTAATTAACACAATTAACACATTGAAGTTGCTGACTGTTTGTTGGTTGTCTTTCATTTCTATACAAAACAAAAAAAGAAAAGAAAAAAACAAAGTGAGTTTTTTCTGTTCCCACTTTACCACACATATCATATAACTTTCGCGTTGCGTTTTTTTAATTCTCATTTATTTATGTGACGTTATAGATCTGCAAACATGAAAAGAATTCAGAATATTCTTGAAAAAGAAAAATAACAAAGAAAAAGATTGACAAGCTTTTAGTAGTCCCAACAAGCAATCAGTGTGCGTGGAAGAGTCTAAGGCTGAAAATAAAGAAGACCTCGTTAAAATGCCAAAAAGAAGAATTGAAATTGGGTGAGATTGTTGAATGAGGTTTTTAAAATAAATTATATCACAGTGGTTTTTGTACAGCAGAATGGAGTGGCATATCATTGACATGGTTAAACGCTTAGTGCTAATATTTAACTCTAATTTTGGCATCCTAGTTTGTGTCTTCTAGTCACGATCACGACTATACAATAGTACAAATAACTTACGATAGGCGGTACGTGGTGCATTTTAGTAAATCTTACTGTATATAAAATCATTGAGTGTTTTTCTGTAGGCTCCGAACAGGTTCTTATGCATACAAATGTCAACAATATCCGGCCTTTAAAAGATAAAATGTATTATGGTTCAAGTGCATAATATTTACTTACTATTTGTTAGCTATAAGAAACCAATACTAATATTCGCATCATACTTTTAGGCGTAATGTAAATTATTACATCAATCGTTAAAGGCATTGGCCTTGATCGAACCTATACAGAGTATCTGAGATAAGGAAAGTAATATTTCCATCCCATTTCTCTCTAAGCTTGTATGTCATCTATTAAATTGTGATGAATTTTTTGTCTACAAGCTGTTGCCTAATTGCCGGCAATAACTTCTACTCATTTCAATAAGACACACTATATACATATATATATAAGAAGTGATCAGCTGCAAAGTTGAGCAAGCACCAAAAACTCAGCTTGACCGATTGAGGTTCACAACATCGTGAACGAAGATAACTGACCAAGGCCAAAGTGTCCTCTTATACGAGTATAATTATCGTTCATTATATATCGTTTTTCCAATTCTTAATCACTATATGGACAAATTCTTTTTTGACCGACTGTAGCTCGATGTAGATCATTATTGTTCGAATGATCGACGTGTCTGGCACACACTTCAAGCAAGTGCTTCTCAAACCGTGACGTTCGGAATAGTTATCAAAGTATAAGTCCCGTTGAGTGAGTCTAAAAATGGAATGCATGTAAGCTCACTGAATGTGAGAAGCTCTCTCATATTCATGGAATGCAAGTGAATTTGTTTTATATGAACAAATTTTTCCACACTGGACCAATTTTTCCCACTTGTAGCACCTTTGGACCATGGTGTAGTGAATGTTGTAGTGATTTATCGCCATATTACTGGACGTGCGCTCATTTTTTTTTACTAACAAACGTTCTTCTGTCGAAAAATCCAGCTTTTCAACAACCAAGCCCACATCTAAGGGTTTCCCTTAAAAATGAACTGAGATGGAAATTTCCCACGTCTATCAGCAATCATCACATGATGGTTTTAATGTAGAAATAAATGGCAAAATTGTTGAAAAAATTCTGAAAATTTACCATTTTCCTATGAATAGGTTCAGTTCTTGTATGCCAAGTTATTTTTCTACACCATTATTTAAATTGCTATGGAACATCAACAGATTGTTATCCACATTGATCATAATTCCTAATGTAGTACCGCAAACTACAGATAGAGGGCGCTCAATAATTTTAATATTGTATATATAATAATACATACTCGTATGTGACTCTCTATATGTTCGTATAGGAAACTGTATGATTGATTCAATTGATATAAAATATTTACTGGTTATTATCCACGTTGGTTCATCGTTTCTAATGCATTAGCTCCAAAATATCTTATATATGCAAAGTAGCATGTTGCTGTATATGTGTTCCGTACAGGCATTTGGACAACAACTAATGGATATATTATAGCTATAGGGCTAAGATATAATATATTCATCGGTTATTGTCAAATTATTCCTCGCGGTTTCTCAGACAAGAACGCCTATACATATCATATAGCGCACGAGTCGTTTTAATACATTTTCTTACATACGCCAATAAATGTGCAACTTTCAATAAGTTTCATGTTGGTTTCTGTGTCATACATATAATTGGGATGAAACATGGTCACATCATTTTCTCTTTCTAAGACATTTCCTATGTAGAGTACAGGGTTGCCCATATTCGACGGACCCATCTGGCAACGCCA
>JAHXMU010000816.1:764497-779124 GCA_019455685.1 Philornis downsi
TTTTAAAAAACATGGGTCCGTCGAATATGGGCAACCCTGTATGTAGTGTCTATGAGTCTGTGTGTTCCGTACAGGCTTATATACCGTTCATATAATGTCTGTAAATCTTTGGCAGTTCACTAAATACATGTCGGCCATGGTTTATGTTGTAGTACTTATAATATAAGGTAGGTGGCGGCAAGCTGTCTCAAGAAAATTTCTTATATATATAAATCTATGTTTGATTTTCGGTTATTTCGGTTATTTCGGTGATTATTGACTAAATATCGGCTTTTGTTTCTAATATATTATAGTACCACTCTCACATTATTTGAACAAATCTTGTAACGTATTCAAATCATAGTATGACTTTTTGTATGCCCTATGAAACTTTGGTGAAGTGTTGTCTACGAGTTGCTAATAAAATATTTTTAACGTACGATAGGTGGCTCGTCATTCAATAAATTTTGTTACGTATAAATATAAATATATAGGCTTCTACACTAAACGTTTGATTATGCTAAAATTTTGTGTACTTATTGCTTATGCTTCGTCGATGGTTTCAGAAATATCTGACTAGACAAATAAATTCACAATACAAACTTACTGAATAAACTAGCAAATATGACAGAATTTAAAAACATATATATATATGGATATATATATAAACATTGAGCGATTTTCTGTATGTTCCGTATAAGCTTCAATACCGTTGCTCCGATTGCTATAAAACTTTGGCAAGGTACTATCTATTAGTTGGCAATTATTTCTTATTTAACATAATTTATGTACGATACGCAGGGCGTCAGTTATGTCAATAAATCATCTTTGTATAGAAACATGAGCATATGGCTGTCTTTATTTTCAGTAATCAGTAATTATTCACTAGATTACGTTTGAAATTTGTCTAATTGTTGTTTATGCTTTGGCGGTGATTTCAAAAATGTCCGGATAAAAATTCACTATTCTCAGTATAATTTAGTGAGTGAACCGACAAATGTGTCACTGTTTATTAATATGTACATAAATCACTGTGCGACTGTCTGTATGTTCCTTATATACTTTCATAACATTTCTATAATTACTGTACATCTTTGGCAAGGTGCTGTCCAGGAGTTCGCAATGGTTTCTAAAATAATATGAAAAATGTACGACAAGTAACACATGTGTCATATCAATATATGTTTTAATATATGAATATGGACGTGCGACAGGTTTATGTTTAGCGCACATCATTTTACCCTAAAATTTTGTTTACATTTCGGCAATTATTTGAAAAATGTCCGAATAAATATTTAAATTTAAAGTATAAACTTAGAGAGCGGACGAGCAAATTTGTCACAGTTTATTAATATACCTTATACTTCCTGCCAATAAAAGAACCCGGAATTGTTATATAAAATACGTATTTGTCATTTATTTATTAAATTTCATTTGGTCGCCTTCAAAGAGGGCTTCATATGGGCGCTTTGCAGGTGCCTTTCAGTCCACACGCAATTTTTTATTTTATAACTTCAATCAACTAATTTTTTTGGTTTCATGGGACTTTTCGACTCATTTCTGTGTCGTACTCGGAGATCCTTGTCTCACAACTAATTATGATGAGATCCATGAATGTGAGATAGGAAATACAGCTACCCAGCTTGTCCGCAGGGACCTTTTTACGATAGCATTTTTCATACGACGACGCGTATCATGCTCACCTGCCGAAATTGGACGAGAGGTTTGATGGGAAATGTCAAGTACCTACTTTATTTCCATCAATCTTGAGGGATGACATTCAGCACAATTTTCTTCACTTTATCTTCTGTCAAAGCATTCAGGACAAGGCAAATCGTCGACTTCTTTCTAATTCGTGTTAACAATTTTGTACCATTCACCATAAGCCTTCCGCGACATTTTCAATGCAGCAGCTTATGGAATTTCATTCACAACAACAAATTTGAAACAAACCCTTTGTTCAGTATTCTGTAAACGCACTGGTTGGCAGATTCTACTCAAACTTGACAGCGTAATCAAGGACAGTTCAGAGGGAAAAAATGTTCATTCATTCGACTATTGCGGGCAGTTGAAGTGGACAATTCCTTATACTGGTAAAATGTAAACAAATCATGGTGTGACTTTCTGTATGACCCCTATATTCTTCTATATAATTGCTCCAATAACCGCGAAATTTTATCAATGTATTTCCCATGTTTGTATAGTGGTTTCTAACATAACATGATTAATGTTTAACGAGCGTCTCGTCAGTGATATCAATATATCGTCTTCTACACTAAAATTAACATGTGACTTATTTTATGTTCTATATAGGCTTTTAGGTCGTCTGTCAGATTTCGGCCAAATTTTGCCTTGTACTTTCTATGTGATATATCGTATTGTTGATGATTTAAAAAATACCGGCGTATTTAAGATCATCTTCTGTCAATCATCTATCTATCATTAATCTATTTAAGATACCTGTTATAATATAAAATTAATTTATTGGTTATAATCATCTATAAATTGTCGGATCGAAAATTAAACAATTTTTTCACACAAATGCTTTGAATATTTTTGAGTTAAGGTGTATAAAATTAAACACGTGTAGCACAGCGATTCGAGCGACGTATATCGTACATTAATTGTACTATTCTATAAACTATATCAGATCATAGAATAACAATTTACTAAGTTGTTGTTGTTGATATGAACGTTTATGCACGACATATAGAAAGTAGCACACTAATTTTTGTATGTATCATGTAAAGATCCTATTATAAAACATGCAAACAAAACTGTCGGCCGCGGGATTAACTGCATGTTTCAGTTCGGTGAAAAATATAATTTCTGAAAATTCCTATTCTATAGTTAAGACAAAAATTCATCACCATAGCTAATTATTAAACTCATAAAAATCATTGAAATCTTCTTTATAGCTTCAACGTTCTATAAATTCTTCGTCTTATTCAAACAAGTTGAATGTTGATGTATTTTAAATCGTTTTTTTCTGTTACCATCATACAACGTTTCATAAAACGTGCTTTATCTTTACGATAATTGTCCTCTCAAAAGCTTCCCTTTCGTCCCCTTGCACCATGAATAGTAAGGGGAAAAATGAATTTAAAGTTACTTTTTGCTACCGCTTTAAAAGCACAAACACCGGAGAATATTTAAATATTAATAAAATAGCAAAATAACAACTTGTTAATGACTAAGAGTGAAAAAAAAAACACAAATACTCGTATATCATGCAACCTATCTAATGACATCATGTAAATGTAGATAAATTATTAACAAAAAAATGAACGCAACAAAGGTCGCTTCAAAAATTTTTGCATAATAATTTAATAAAGAAAACTATTAAAAAAAATTCTCGATAATTAACCTTACAAACTATCGGTCTTTAAGTGTGAAATACTATCAAAATGAAGTCGTTTAGCTTAATAACAGCCGAAAACGTAACGTGGCGTAATAAAGGAAAGAAAGAGGGAAAGTGCTTTAGCAAACTGTAATTTTTTTGTAGCTTTAAAATTTTTAAAAAAATTTTGCATAATAATTTAACAAAGAAAACTACTCGATAATTAACCTTACAAACTATCGGTCTTTAAGTGTGAAATACTATCAAAATGAAGTCGTTTAGCTTAATAATACCCGAAAACGTAACGTGGCGTTAATGAAGGAGAAAAAGAGAAAATGTGTTTTAGAAAATTGTAATTTCTTTATAGCAAAATAGCTGAAACCATCGTGCTCATTTACAAAGTTATTAAAATACAATATTTTGCTTATTTTTTTTTTATCCACAGCAAAGATGTAAATAATTTTTGAAAGATATATTTATTAAAAACTACGTAATTGGTGAATACTTTCTGTTGTTCTTTCAACAATTCGACCTTGTCTTAAGTGTCGTTTTTTGTTTGACTTTCCCATTCTCATACAAATCGTGACCAAAAGAGAGTGAAAAATATTTAGTCAATTCGAAGTTTTGTTCAGTTTTGTTTATTTAACAACAAAATATAAGAAGAGTAAGAAACGAAAACAAAATTCATTTATTCAACACAAAGTGTTTTAAACAGCAAACACGTCTCTTCAAACCGGATAATCGCCGCTTAAGGGGAAAGATGAAATTCCCCGACTACATCCCCAATAATATAGTGGTAAGGCTTGTAGAATAAGACATATTAACAATATTTTTGTATTCATAAATAATAATAATAATAATGGCATAATATTAAATATGAAATTCTTGTTCCATAAAAAATAACTTTAATGACATTAAATTGATTTTTTTTTTGCAAATTTTGGGAGAAGTTGTAAATTTTACACACCAACCAATTCATACATTCTCCACCCAGCCTGTGGCAGTTGAATAACAACGCGGTGTTTACTGGGAGTTCCGCAATAGCAGAATTCTTGGACTGAAAGACCTTCTAATGGCGTATTTTTGAAGGCCGCAACAGGGCCGAAAAACTATTATTAATGTGGAAGCAGTGAGGTATTTTCCTGTTCACCATTTCACTTATCAAAAAGCCCTGAAGAATGAAAACCAAACCAAATTCAGCTTAGATATTTCGAACACAAATTACGTGCTTTACGAGCAGATGTACTTAATAGCACTTCTCCAGTAGCGGAATTCAGTAATATATAAGCATTTTCTTGCTTACAGCACATAAGAAAACTGCTATAGCTTTTCTTCTTACTTGCCAAAAAAGCAACAAACTAGAGGAGTAATAATCAAACCAAATTTAAGTCATATATTCCGAACAAAGAACACGTACTTTGTAAACAAATTAGTAAGCGTTTGGCATAAAAAGGTCGAAACTATTTCAACAATACTTGTTTCCGAACCCCATTGTATAGGGTTATCCATTTGGCGGTTTCAGAACCGTCGGTCTGGCAAGGCTGTCAGCTGTTAAATACCTGTCAACTGTTAAATAACTGTCATCTGAAGTGTTATTTTTTATATTTACGGATAAGGATCGTTTAACAACTGAAGAATGAGTAAACATAGTTAAATCTTAATACAGAAGTGATGATTCAAACGTGGGCCTTCAATCGAACAAAATTTTCTTCAGCGAAGAAGTTAATTTCTCACTAGAAGATTACGTCAACAATCAAAATTGTCACATATGGCGCTCGGAGAAGGCAGAAGTGATTGTGGAAAAGACATTGCATCCGGAAAAAGTGACTGGTTCGCATTATTGTCTGGAAGTGTTATTGTGCCGGATTTTTCCGAAAACTACCTGAAAAAATGTTATTGAATTCCGTACATAACGCCAAGGTCAAAGCATAATAATGAAATAAAAGTTTCATCGAAATTATAGTTTTATGCATGTTTTATTTAATTTTACTTGAAAAGAAAAATGAATAACCCTGTATAAGGCATGTTGTTTTTTTATTATAGTGTGTGTCGAATCTTTGTAACAGAAAGAATGCTTTTTATAAACTATTGTTGGAGAAGATGCTGTGGATGATTTTGGAGATCTAAAATGGACATTCCATATGGTTTATTATTTTATCGAAGAGCTTGCAAATTTCCACTGTTTGAGTATACATTGGAAACAATATATTACCGTCTATGTGTTCCACATCTATTATTCTGGCATTTGTATTAAAACTGATAAATGAATGCGGCCACATAGACAGTTTTCTTTTAAATATAAAATAGTACAGATAATATCCGATAGATGGAATTTGGATGTTTTTATTTTCATAATCTTATTTTTATATTATAAGATTTTACATATATAGCTGATTTAAGTCGGTTTTATATTGCAATGTATAGGTATATTATATATTAAAAATAGCTTGTTATTTCATCCAAATATTTTGCTTATGACTGTCTCACTTCGTCTATTAGACGCACAGTGAAATATTCGAAGTGCTTAAAAGTATTTTTCACAGAACCCGGATATTGGAAATTAATCTCGAAAGTTTTGGCAATTAAGTCAATAGCCATTTAGTGAAATGAAACTTGTAAGAGAAACCAATCATTCATTCTCAGTTTCGGATGAATTCCACTTCACATATGCGTAGTCTGCTTTTAAGTAGATATATTCGTATAGTTCAAAATGCGTCATCCTTATGGTTTATTAGTGGACTAACTATTTATTATCCCAAAAATGTACTTAAAAACAATTTCAATTTCCTTCTGGCCTTACAGTTAATTTGGTTTACACACTTCTGTATGCTATTAAGGAAAAGTAATTTTATTTGACATTTTCCGTTCATACGCAAAAACTACTGGCCCAATATAAATAAAATTCTACAAATTTTTTTCGTCAGTTTCCAAAGTGTTTACAGATATCAAAACTAATTTAATTCGTAAACGCGACATGTTCGGGCCCGGTTTCTTTTCCTTTCATATGAAAAGTTGTAGACAATATTTTAAATAAAGCTGTGGTAGGTCGTGACACGATAGTTAGTACAAGCGTATATGACACTTAAGATCGTGAATTCGGACCCCGATTTGAATATCAAATCTTTCATTGAGCGGCGATCACATTGATGTGTCTAACAAACACTTTGAGTATCCGGATAATCATCAACAAGTGTAGTAAAAATGTCACTAACTGACGTTAGGAATCGTCGTTAAACGGTAGATTTGAATCAGTAGTCCTGTTAATGGGATGCAATGGAATTTGTTTTATTTATCTCCCAGTGGATAGATCCAGAAAATGGTATATTTCCCCTGGATCGCATTAATATTGTTTTATATGAATACCTTTGTTTTACGGACATTGTGTCTTTATAATGTGCATAAGCTTTTGGTTTTTCTATACTTTTTCGAAATCATTTACCTTCATTGTTGCATCTTAAACTAAGCGTTCGAATATCATTGTAAATTTGTCAGGTGTTTCAAATGCAACCCTATTTTGTTTGTTTGTTTGTTTTTCCCCTTTATAACAACCATTTATATAATTTATGCATATTTGTCTATATTATACAATTCTTCAATAAATTTACTATTACAAAATCAATATTTACTCATAAAATTTAATGTAAAACATTGTGTGAGATATTCGGGTTTTTTTTTCTAGACGCGCTCTACTGACGCTGCCAACTAACTAATCAAATGCAATCGACCATAAAATCTACACCTGCGCTTTAGTTAACGGAAAACCCACGATCGATGATTTGATTGTCTCTCGATATTTGTTTTCCAATACAACTTTGTAATTTTAAGGTTCGTTTTAAATAACAAAACATTGTATAAGACAAGTGCACCAGCTAGCAGTTGCATCTAGCGCACACAATTAACGTGGCTAGTATTTGTTGTACTCCCTGCTACTATGAAAGATAGCAGATTTTGCATTCAAATTGCTTCGCAGTTGATTGAACTGCATCCTCTATGTTAATGTGGCTCATTGAAAACAAAAAAAAAAAAAAAGAAAAAATGTTCAGATTCGTTTTAACGCCCACGTACGAGAAATCGTGTGCAATCAGACTTAACCGAAATTTTAAACAATTGTGTATTTTTCTACTAATATCTACTATTTATAGTTAAACTTTTGAATGTTGGTGGCTTTTTGTAATAGACATTTTTAATATTATTTGAGGAGGTTTTAAAGTAGTGGTGCCACCAAGCAGACAGGTGGTGCCATTGGCCTCAAGAGAGATTAAGGCTTTTAATCTTTGGAAGTGACTAAATATCCATAAATTATCGCTGAGTTTATGGCGAACGTGGTCTTTATTCTACGCCTAATAATAATAATTCTTTATATTACGCCTAATAAGACAAAGTAATTTTCAATTTTATAAAACATTAAAATAACAATTAAAATGCAATTCATAAGTAGCAAAACTTAAAGATATTAAATGATTACAAATAACAGGCAACATACAAGACAGAGATAAAGGCGGCTACAAATCAGAGATGTAGAGTCTTAGTCGAACCACTTCTTATGCAAATATTTATTGAAGACCGTATTCGTAAATATCTATTGAAGGTTTATTAACCAAGTTCTCATAGAAAAACGTTCTTCAAACATTCAATAAACTATTATGAATATGGCGCTAAATATGTAAATTTGACCATTTTTAATATAATAGAAAATGAAGTCTATTCCAGTCGCCACCTAAGAAGAATAACATTTTTCGAAATTCATCAAAAAAAAAAATAAACTTTTAATACAAAATTCTACAATTCCGCGGGAAGGGCATAATTTGTGATCTGTTGGCTGAAATGAACAAAATATATAACTTCAATGTCAACAGTCAATGCCTGTTTCCTATTTCGACCTTTAAATAGCGGTGGATTTCGAGATTATATTTATAACTAACAAGATAATTATTATATAACTTAACATAAAAAAATAATATCGGACTATCCATTTTTCGGTTTCAAAAGTGAAGTTAAATAAAATAAAGCTATAAAAATTCGGTGAAACTTTTATTTAATTATAATGCTCGGACCTTGCCGTTATGTACGAATTGCAATGGCATTTAAACGATCGCCTCTAGATTAATTGCGGCAGTGGACCCTTTTGAGGTAGTTTTCGACCACTTTTCCCTACATTTCCTTGATAAATATTGGTGGCTCCAACGTTTGAGAGTTATCCGCTTAAACGCGGTCTTTGACATAGCCCCAATTGGTGGCCAATTGGCGTCGCCAAAACGCGAAATTACGTTTTATGGAAACTTTTCATGCAATAAAATCAAAATCGGTCTTGTTGTGTGGTTCTTGCACCGTCTCATTAAAACCACATATCGTTCATTTCACAATATTTAATTAAAAAAAAATCAGTTTTCATATGGCTATAGCACTCTGAATTGAAATTCGAATTATCCGCCACACTTTCACTAATAGAAGCGATATTTTCGGCAATGCGTACATTGCGAGGATGCACAGGCCTGGCCACATCTGTAATGCTTTAAGTCTCTTTCACTTTCTTTATAATCGTGCCAATTCCTTGCACAGTAGGTCGATTATCACGACCATAATCATCCCGTAATGCTCAAAAATGCCCACGATTGAATCACTACTTTGTAGTAAGTTTTAAATATTTTTAGTTAAATAAATTTCGTAAAATAAATAACACTTTAAATGACAGGTATTTAACAGCTGATAGCCTTGCCAGACTGGCGGTTTCGAAACCATTAAATGGATAGCCCTGTATTAAATGTTCTGAATTCCAACATTTAATCTCTATATATTACAATGAGTATTAAAATACAATGCCCCATTCACTGTTTATAAGAATAGTGAGTGAGTATAGCCGGCATTTGTTCGTTTCATCTCATTGTTTTCACCTCGCTCTGTCTGTATTAGGAGAATTTCGACATTTCTGTTATTTACATTAAGTTGTCATTTCCTTTCTTAACTAAGTAAATTTATGAATTTAATAAAATGTTTCCTGTTAAATGTTTACACTATATGGCAGTAATACACACAACTTATAATTTTATTATGTGTAAATACAAATATTACCAATCTTTTAATGAACATAAAAATATGTTATCTTCTGTACGCCATCAAAAAAAGAATACCCTTCCGGTGACCACACAGTGTTGGAAAGCTACCTTTCTGTCTACAAGCTAAACGATTCGATTAATGAATGGGCATTTTCATAATCCATTCATGCATACGAATACTAGTTAGTTATTTTATTTAAAAATTACAAACCTTCCTTGCCTAACAAAAAACTCCACAATATTTATAAATATTCAAAAATTTATTAACGCATTTTTCTTTCTCTCTTTTTATCTCTCTCTCTTTATAGGGTGATCGTACAACATGGGAATATCATACGGTTTCGGTAACTCGTGTACCGGGCTATGGTTTTGGTATTGCCGTTTCCGGTGGTCGTGATAATCCTCACTTTGCCAATGGTGATCCTTCAATTGCCGTATCGGATGTTCTAAAAGGTGGTCCGGCCGAAGATCGTTTACAGTAAGTACCGTAACAAGCCCTTGCTTTCCACGGCTTTCTACGGGGGGTTTTCTGTGTAACCTTAAGCCCTGCCATGTGTTTTTTCTTAAACCTTAGTATAAAATAAAAACTGCGCGCTTAGTTTACTCTGGAGGTATCTTAAGTAGGTATCTCTTATATTTGTTTACTTTAAGATCATTTCATTCTCTACGATTTTGTTTTTATTTTCATTTTCGTTGTCTTGTGTAAACACACAAGTGTTTTTTCAGTTGGTGTTGGCGGCGGCGCAGGCACATGGCCTCTGCAGTTCGCATTTCCATTGTTGCAGTGGGCTGGAATAAGACGAAGAAGGGCCGGGTCGTTAAGCACGTTCTATAGTGCAATGCAACGGAAAGGGAGGTAGTGCAGTTAGCAGGGATTTTAAGGTGTGAGTGAAGACGACACAGGAAATGCTATTTTATACACTTTCATCTGCTGGTGATGGTGGTGGTATTTTTCTCTTTTTTGTGGAATTTTATTTTGGGGTTGCCATGTGTGAAAACAAAAAAAAAATGTTTCGGTTCACAAAGGTTCAGTAGAATGCGAATGAAATATAAAGATATTGTGATCGGGAATACAAATCCGGTTATTGCAGAAATTTATTTCGTCGTTAGGACCTGGGGATTTGAAAGATAGCATTTGGATTTCGAGTCTCTTTTGGCTTTCGGCATATTATGAGGATTTAATTGAAAGATTCATACCATATTTTCAGATACCTTTTTGTAGAAATGTATGAGAATTTGCGAACAACCCTTTCAGTTTTCTTTAAGTGAAGCATCTTCTCTAACTCTATACCTTAGAAAATATGCCTTTGATTCCTAAGCCTCAGGATGAACCAATCGATGTCGATGGGCACGGGAATTGAGGTATCAATTTTCAATACAGGGTTATCCATTTAGTGGTTTTAAAACCGCTGGTCTGGCAAGGCTGTCAGCTGTTAAATGCCTGAAGTGTTATTTATTTAGTGAAAGGTTTCCCATTTACGAATATAGATTTAACAACCGAAGAATGCATAAAAATAATTAAAACTTACTGCAAAAGTGGTGATTCAAACGTGTGCACTTTTTGTGCATTACGGGATGATTATGGTTGTCATAATCGACCTGTTGTGCAAGGAATTGAAATTGGTATTTGGAGAGACTGGAGGCTTTACCGTTCTGTTAGTGAAAGTGTGGCGGATAATCCAAATTTCAATTCAGAGCGTTATGGCCGTATGATAACCGAGTTTTTTTTTTTGGCCTGCAATTGAAGATTATGCATAGGACGATATGTTGTTTCAACAAGACGGTGCCACGAGTCACACAACACGACCATTTTTGTTTTTTTTTTGCATAAGAAGTTTCCAGAAAGCGTAAATTCAAGTTTTAGTGATATCAATTGTCCATCAAGACCATGCGATTTGACGCCGTTGGACTTTTTTGTGGGGCTACGCCAAAGATCGTGTTTGCGCGGATATTTCCTCAAACGTTGGAGCGAAAAAGTGGTCAAAACGTACCTCAAAAGGATCCACTACTGCAAAAAATCCAGTGGCGGTCATTTAAATGACATTGTATTTCGCACATAATGGCAAGATCCAAGCATTATGTGTGTTTTATTAAATTTTACTTTTGAAACCGAAAAAAAGGATAACCCGGTATCCGGTATTCTTTAGTTACAATGGCAAGTGTTTCCTCAACAAAAGCATATGCAATGTCGGCTTTTCAAAACAATAATGTCTTTTCAGATATCTTTCTACATTATAAGATTATCCTGAGATGATTTTATAAAAGGGAGTATTTTTGTTCTTTGAATATTCCAACAATATGTTTTGTAAATATTGTTTATACACAGTAAATTGTTAACTGTCTGTTTATAAGAAAATTTTGTTCTCAGTTATACAAAAAGTATAGATAGATACATTTGAGTGAACAGACCATCAACAGGCATTTATGTATACATATAGTCTACACGTCTTTATATGTCTCTCTGACGTTTTTTTTCAAATGAATCATATCTCCCGAAACAACTGTCCATATCCCTTGATATCAGTCCACGTTTTGATATCGCTGCTACACAAATGAGTGTTCCCAGCCAGATATAATCGTTCCCTGAAGCTGTAGAAAATTGACGATCTCGGTTCATGTTTTGATGTCGAAGACACAGCTTTGGTCGGAATTCAACTGAATTCTGCGGCACACTTTAGGGCGGATTACGTAACAAGCGTATTTAAAAAGGATCGTATCCGTGCATATTTTCATATAGCCTTCATATAAATAGATCGATCTTTTTTATCGATTTTTTTATTGGTTTTATCTAGAACATGTTAGTCGAAAATGAAACATACTGAAAATAAATCATGTTGATCTATATTTTGATAGAGCCTTCTCTTATAAATCACTTGTCCAAGCGTAGTTTTGTCATTTCTACGAACCGTGGTTTGCATCGAAATGTTTTCAATAAATTTTTTTTACTAATGTTTCGAATCGGATTGATTCGGATTTGAAAGCGTACATTATGTTATGATCGTCCTTAACCTATTAAACTTTAACGTCTTCCAACTCTGTGCCTTCCTTTGTTTTGTACAATTATCTCTTCTACATTAAAAGTATCACTTATAACAAATTTCTATACACGACACAGTTTCTGGTAATTTGATATGAAAAATATCTTACTAGACACTGGATTATTGAAAAATTTTCTTCCGAAAATAAATCTTTACAACTATTTTGTAATCATATCAACAACAAATGGCAACCCTGTTTCGAACTTCTCACGTATCTCCTAACAATGATATCAGGTTTACAAATTGTTTTGCTGATGTTTTCATTATTATGATGCAGTTGTACGTTTGGAATTTTATTATTTGTTTAAGGTAGCCCTAATCTAGTTAGGAATACAAATTGGTGCATTGGGTTCGTAAATGTGGGTATGGAGTAACTTTACGATGTACTCGTATACACATAACATATATAAATAAGGTATAAATACCTACATACATATATAACATGGAATATACTTGTATTATTTAAAATTTGATAAAAAACAAATTATATCAATGTTTGCTTTAAAAGGAATTTTAAAATTTTCAATTTTTGGATTAATAAAAGTCAATTGAAGTCAAAATAAACAATAAAGCCAAGAAATAAAATTCAAATTGGTAGCATTAAAACGTCGTTTACCAAGAATGCTATATTTGGGCTCTCAAGAGTGATATCCTTGTATGATGTACTAATTGCTGTCGTGACTGCGAAGTTCAAAGTAATATAATACATGTAATTTTTGTAAGAAATTGTTGATTTTGTTAAAATTAAATTAAGACTGCTTTATCTTGTGGTACTGAAATGCTTCGCAGCTATCAGATAATCCGTTACAGATCAGATATTGCTTATTAGTCTAATTTTGTCAAACCCTTCCAACTGTCGAAAAGATATGTGAAAATATAGTGGGTGTGTTAAGAAAAGTTTTCCGGTTTGACAGTTATGTTAATGAGGGTGAGAGTGTTGACAAAGTTTTTTTCAACTTTTTTTTTTAGTTTGGTTTTAAAAGCAAAGTTAAAAAAAAAAACTATTATTTCATTATAATACTTGGACCTTGCCATTATGTACGAAGTACAATGTCATTTAAGTGACTGCCTCCGGATTGGTTACAGTAGTGGATCCTTTTTAGTAAGTTTTCGAAAACTCTTTCGCACATTTCGGACCGAATCTCGGCAATAACTTGAGGAATGTTGGTTTTTAAATGCTCTAACGTTTGGGGAATATCTGCGTGAACACGGTCTTTGACGTAGCCTCACAAAAAAAAAGTCGTAACGGCGTCAAATCGCATGATCCTGGTGGTCAATTGACGTCGCCAAAACGTGAAATTATGCTTCATGGAAACTTGCCATGCAATAAAGCCAAAATCTGTCATTTTGTGTGGCTGGTGACACCGTCTTCTTAAAACCACATATCGTCCACTTCATCATCTTCAATTGCTCTGAATTGAAATTCGAACTATCCGCCACACTTTCATTAACAGAAGCAATATTTTCGGCAGTGCGTACATTGAGATGACGTACAGACGTGACCACATCTGTAATGCTTTCAGTTTCTTTAAATTTGTTAATAATCTTGCCAATTCCTTGCACACTAAGTCGATTATAATGTCCATATTCGCCCCGTAATTCACGTTTGAATCGCCACTTTTGTAGTAAGTTTTAATTATTTGTACGCGTTATTCGTAAATGCCAAACTTTTCACTAAACAAATAACACTTCGGATGGCAGGTATTTAACAGCTGTTAGCCTTGCCAGACTGGCGGTTTTAAGATACATCTATGCCAAATTGCATACATCTAAATCAGGCAGTGCGACCTCTATAGTGCGGAGATGCTTAGATCAGTATTGATTTTTACTACGATCAAGAGCACATATGTGGTCACTAGAAAAACGATTTAAGTGGAGTTAGTATAAAGTCGATTTTATTTATCATTATTGTTGTTCTTTAGTTAAGTTCATAAGTTTATAAATTATTGCAATTTTTCAAAGCAGGAATTTTTAAAAAAAATTACGTAATATCCTTTAGCGTTGACATAAGTAGGAACATGTTTATTATTATTACAATTTATATCCTTAAGACACATGTCATCCTCTAAAAGCGATTTCAAAATTCAATATATTTTGGAAGTTATAACAAATTTCTATAATATCCCAAAATTAATTTAAGGTTTCTTCAAGAGAGATACCATCAATTTAATGCTTATCTAACATTTCGATTCCTTGTCTAACCCCATCTCATGTGCT
>JAHXMU010000816.1:779134-795282 GCA_019455685.1 Philornis downsi
CACGATGGCTTGGCGAACTTTTCGAGTAGCTAAACAGTAAACACTTCGAATCTAGTACATATTTCTCAAACTTACATTCGGAATCATCGTTAAACTGTATATTGAGTGAGCTTAAAAATAAAATACGTGTTGGGGTGTAGAAACGTAAACAGAATACGTGAAAGCTAACTCACCCATATACTTTTCATGGGATGTTCCCTTTGTTTTATATTCTCTTTTTAAGGTGATCGATGAATAGAATACCATGCGGAAGTCATAATATATCATAACAGTCATGGTTGCCGCCTTTCTTGTCATTTTGCCCCCCTTTTAGCTAGATTATTTCCATTCATCAGACTGCCGATTCGATATAGGATTACGCTATATTTTGTTCATTATCACATACCGAATTGTAAAATCGTTTTCACTGCGGTTAAGCTGATCCAAAACGCGCTCTGAATTAGTACCCCGTGGCTGTTTTCCTTCAAATGTTGACAAACGCTGTACTTAGTTGGAAAAGAGTTCGCTGCCCTGCTTTTTGACATCACTAGAATATGAGCTTTTTTGGCATTTTCCGTTTTCGATGACCAAGAAAAAATTTCGTAATATTTTTGGTGATTTCCGTTGTAGTCATCTCTTTTAAAGGTCTACTGTGTTCAACATCAATAGTGCTTATACAACCCCGTTTAAAATCACCAAACCTCCGACAAATGACTGTATTTGACTGAAAAAACTGTTTTAGCTATTGCTGATGTTGAACACAATTTTTTGCAATCGAAAAGCAGTATTTTATGAACTTTCGAACTTTGCTTTCATACTATTGGAAACAGGTAATCATCATAAATAAAGTCAGTTGAAGTACTGCAAGTCGAAATCAAATCGAAACGACGTGAAGTGTTGATAGGCGTCGTTTGAAGATTGCCAATCAGAATATTGATGTTTTGTTAGAAGCGACATCTTTGTGTTAATCCCAAGACTTATGTCCCTATGTGTCATATAGGAAATTTTCATTCCACTGTGCTTACTTATTTATATTGTTTTTGTTATTTTTAATAAACATCTATTTGTTCATAATTTCTAAAGTGTGTATATTCATTCAATGTGTTATTTACTTTTACTTCATTCCATAGGTATGTTAAGTGAGAAGGAATACTTCGATTTTCGATTTGTTCACAATCTTCAGAAACAAGATTTATGACATTCACTGTCTGTATGACATTCTTCCACAGACCAAGACTCGCATAACAGCTTTTATTTCAAGTTTCAACTTCACAAATCAATAAGAAGAGTGCGATTGTGTGACAGAAAGAATTTCAAATATTTGAATTGTCATAAAAAAGAAGAGAAGGGCAAAAAAACAAAATAAAATTAAATTAAGAATGACAGCGTAAAAAATGCAGCAGCAGAACAGACTGCTAAAAAAAGCAAGCATTTTTAATTTTACTTACGAATGAATTTTACTTACGGTGAATTAAAGTTATGGTGACATCAACTAAATTCTTCTTTAGTGCGACATGTACGAAATAAACGAAATATGCGTGTTGCCGTCACGCTAACAGTGGCCGTAAGACAACTGTTTTTAAGGAATGCTCTAAATGTACGAATACTTGAAAAATGTTTGTAGATAGATAATTCCAAAAGCATAATAATTTAATTATTGAAAATCATATTACTTTTACTTAACTAAATGAAACG
Source organism: Philornis downsi (assembly GCA_019455685.1). Classification (NCBI taxonomy): domain Eukaryota; kingdom Metazoa; phylum Arthropoda; class Insecta; order Diptera; family Muscidae; genus Philornis; species Philornis downsi. Next base: position 780,809 of record JAHXMU010000816.1, read on the forward strand.
ACATAGTTTTTTTTTTGTCAATTCTTTAAAGATATCACCAAATTTATTAGTCTGGGCTCAGTGATAAGGAATTAGGCAACAATTAAAATTGTTGAACCCCTTTGTCATTTGTAACACCCTATTTCACTATTTGCTATAATAAAAATTTTAGAAGTTTTTATTTTTATATTTTGAAGTCTATATCTGTAGTATAATAACAATATATATGTAATTTCTCTCGCGAAGTCTGTTACAATTTTACATTAATATTTTAAACACTTTTCCATGTTTTTTCGACACTTTACTACTCCATTATATAATGCATTTATTGTGCGACTCTATTTTTATGCCAGCTATTTGAAAAATCCAAGAGTTCCTTCCACAAATCTGGGTTTCTTCCGACAAATTTGCTATCTCAAACGCCACATAATGCTCAGATAATATTCTTTATTTACCATCTGATCTTCTAACCGGAATTCCAAGTGCACAGCGCTGCAATAATCAAAGAAAACCGCCAATATTATCTTGATCAACTTTTACGTAATTTTGGAAGGCAGCATTCTGAATATTGTTTATTGGCTTGCATGCGAAACTCGTAAATCTATGGCTCACCACCAGCTATAATAATTTTTATGAATGTGGGGCTGGAATTGACTTGTCCTGGCATGTATTCAGCGGTATTTCCGCGATTGAGTTCTTAACGAAATTCAGACTTTTTGGACGAGCGGCTATTGGTTTCGTACCCAAAGAATTGTGTACCTATACAATTGTGAAAAGTGATTAGTAAGCCATAGAAGGTTCACCAGATTTCTCTCTCAGATTAGAATGATGGTTTTCAGGCACCATTTCTTTAATTTTATCGATGTTAACTTCGGTTGAAGATATTGACGGGCGATCACAGCGAGGCAAATCATCCACCACATTTTGAGCGTTTTTGAATTCACTGTACCACTCATATGAACGTGATTTTGATTAGCTTCCTGTAGCATTTTTAGCGATTTGGCACACCAAATTCTATTTGCAATACAAAATTTGAGAGAATATCTTCTATATTATTATCCATTGTGAAAGTCGCAAAACACATTTGGGATGAAGTAACAAAATCGAGCACTGTAAACAAACTAAATGGCAGATCGTGTTCAAACTTTGCATCAATATGGAAGACAGTGCTGTCAATTTAGCGATAAAAAGAGTGTTGACAATTATTTTAATTAGATTTCTTAAACAGACAATCTCTGGTACTTTTTTTTTGACAGAATGTATAAAAATAACACTTCAAGACAATTATTTATTTATTTATTTTTTTTTTTTTTTGAAATTTTGTTTCTTGATGTGGTGTATTTTTCATTATGCAAATGTTAGCTTGAACAAAGTTTTCATTTATCGTTAAATCGGATATTGAAAATCGATATTAAAAATGTCAATAATTCAAGGAAGAAACCTTCCATATACGGGATACCGCCCCTACTAAGCTAAAAACGAAAAAATCCACGTCAAACTTCATCAAAAGTCAAGGTGATGTGTACTGTTGCCTTTGATTATCGCGGTGTGGTGAACCCGAAATTCGTGCCCGAAGGTCAAGACGGTAAATAAAGAATATCATCTGGGCGTTGTGCTGCATTTGAGAAAGCAAATTTGTCGAAAAACCCAGATTTGTGGAAACCATCTCACAAGGCTAGCATTGTGAACGAATTTCCGACCGAAAATTCCGGCTGATGGTTTTTTCTTTCCAAAACTCAAATCACCGCTTCGAGGCAACCGCTTTCAGACGATAGAAGACGTTAAAGAGAATTTGAGGCAGAAACTTAATTATTTTCTGAAAATTACATTTGATAAATATTTTGATATTTGGATTATTCGTACAGGTACAAGTGTACTATTTCAAAAGGAGCCTAATTTGAAGGCGACAACAAATTTTAAAGAATAACTAATATTTTGAATTTTATTAACCAATTGCTGGTATGTTTTTAAAAGAATGTATATAAATACTGTATAAACATGGTGATTTTAATTATGTTTTATTACCAAACTTTGTTAAAAATGAATTTAATAACATTTTAACGTTCCTTGTACCAAATGCAACAGCAAACTAAATTGTAGTTTTATGTTACCCTCTTTGCCCACATTAGAGTTAAACTTATTGCGAATTATTAATAAGATAAATGTCAGATAATATCTAACAAATGTCACAAATTGCACTTGTAACTGCCATAAAATGAAAACCAAAAAGCTTCCCCAAATAAACTTACCTTTTTAGAATCGTGGAACGTATTTCCACTTTAACTTTAACTTTATTAATTAATTCAAATGCCCAAAGTCGTTCTATTTATAGTAACATTATTTATTCTAGAAAACGCTAAAAGGTTTGAGGAAACACATATCTGCATAATAGGTGTGATAAAGGCAAACATATTTACGAAACAGTGTTGCTTAACACAAACTTACTTCTAGAATGTTTTTATTCACATAACAGGTGAAAAAGAGATAAAAATAGGTTATATAACCGAAACAAACATAACTTATCAGCGTAAGCGTAATTCTAGAAATTTTTTATTTATAAAGATTGAAAGAGATTGCGTACATGTCAGTTGAATATTCTGGGAGTGCTCTAAACGATCTTTCTAGAATATACACTTAGAGAAATTACACTTATATACATATACTACACCTTGAGTTGAAATTAATCATTTTCCTTAATGTCTTTCATTTTTAAACTGCAACCAAATAGTTTCTCATGCCTCCTGAAAAACTATCTAATTCAAGTTGTACCATAAAATTAATTAGCAGGCTGACTCGCCTTCGCAGCGGTACAAAAAGATTACCTCAATCCCAAATTCCAGTTCCCACAATCTACTCTACAAATTTCCAACCTGGTCCAGTGCCAATCATCACAGCAAATTAATTACAGCAACGACAGCAGCAATCCATTTGCCCAGTGAGAATTGACACCGCAAACCCACTCTAATTACTAGCCTTTTATTCAAATATGTTTTGAAGCTAGGTTCTTTTCACGAGGAAAAATTTCTACATTGTTTTCCGGCAACAAAAATTAGCGGCAAAGTGATTGGGTTCCAACACTGAAATCAGAACAACTTATTTTTTTTTCTACACCATAATATAATATGTTCGATTATATATTTCCAAATTGTAAAATTGTGTCTTTTTTTCTACTGTTTCATTTCATAAGTTTACAAATCTACTATCGAACATATTATTGTGACGTATAAATGTAAATTATCCCGATTTCAGTGTTGGAAATCAACAAAAAGAAAAGGTTGGTGTTGCCACACAAATAATTGTTATCGCGGGAAACATAGTAATGTTTAATTGTCCTCGCGAGAAACATAATAACGTTTGGTGGAAACATTTAGCTGCACATTTTACGATCAGTTTTTCACCGCGAAAATTCAGCATAGTGTCAGCTGTAATCAGTGAAAGTTTTCATTGTCAGAATTGGGTATTCTTTGGTTCGTATGTTTCATTGTAATTCTTCACCGTATACTTTTCACATTATTTTGAAATCGTCATAATTTTTAGCACTTTCTCAAGAAAAATGTGTACCAATATGTTTACGGTCATTGCTTTGATCCATTTTAAACAATTATCTTTTTTTCTACTTGCGAAACACATTGAGACGAGCCCAATTAAACTCTTTAACACTATCGAAATTATGATTTATAATATTTTCTGCTTTTCTAAACGCATTTTCTATGGCATCCGTAACCTTTCTGTATCAATTTCATAAAATTTACACTCATTCGTTCATAAACATTAATAAGATAACGATATCAAACTGTAACGAGCCATAATTATGCCCTCAGATAGATAAGTTAATTGTATAGAGAGTAACAACATCAAAAGTACTTACATCAAAGTATATCTGGTGCTGTGTACTTTGTGCACTCTATGGATACATATGTCGTTACATATCTCTAACATAAATAGCACAAACTGGTACAATCTCTTAACATCTGTAAAACATTTTTTATGACTTTTTCACGTAAATGGTAACGCGACAGAGGCACAACAATGCGTTGAGGGTTTTATAAGCAACATTACACTTGACGCGCATCACGGTTACTTATCATGAATTAGCGCTCACAAAATGACTTTGCCATTATGAGTACTTCTCTACCTTTACGGTGTGTTTCCAACAATTTGTTTAATTGTAGATTCATATTTTTCTTATAACGATTCCATAGAAAAAGTGGAGAAGGTAAGAAATCGCTGTCAATTGATGATATTTCTTCTCCAACGAAGATTAAACGGTTTTATGGGCCTTAATTTCATTCGTAAATCGGTCATTGAATTCAATTCAATTCAATTTTGAAGTAGAAAATGAAGAAGAAGTACGAATACCTGCCTACTTAAAACATAACATAAAGAGCGGAAATGTGTAATATCATCTAGTTTATTCCCAGTAAATTGGTTCCGTATGGACGAACAAAGAGATAGTCGTTAAACTGTGGAATTTTAAGTTCAAAGAAAGCGAAGCATTCACGAACAGCCATATTAGAGATATATGATGATGGTTCGATTGATATCTGGTATGATATATTAACATTTTCGAAGAGCAGATTTTTTAATCAGTCGATTCGATGAATTTCTCTATCAGAAATAATTTCCATCCGAAAAATTTCGTTTCTGATGTAATTTATAACAATGGCGAAGCTCCTGTGTAAACTATATATGGTAGAAATTTTGTACAAAACCCCTATCAACAAGATGAAAGTTTGCCTAGCTTGTAATCCCTAATATTGGGTTACCCATTTTTCGGTTTTGAGGTAAAGTTAAATAAAACACACATCAAACTATGATTTCGATGAAACTTTTATTTAATTCTAACGTTTGGAGCCTGCCATTATGTACGAATTATAATGTCATTTAAATGACTGCCTCTGGATAGGTTGCAGCAGTAGCTCCTTTTGAGGTAGTTTTCGGAAAAATATGTATGTTGCTTCAGAACATAATGCGCATCAAACAGTCACTTTTTCCGGATGCAGTCGCTTTTACACATTCACATCTAGGTTCTTCGAGCCCGATATGCGACAATTTTGTTTGTTGACGTAACTGCCAAGTGAGAAATAAGCTTCATCGCTGAAGAAAACTTTGTTCGATTGAAAGCCTACGTTTGAATCACCAATTTTGTAGTAATTTTTAACTATTTTTCGCATTCTTCCATTGGTTGGGGATCCATATTCGTAAAACTAAATAAATAACACTTGAGATGATAGGTATTTAACAGCTGACAGCCTTGCCAGACTGTCGGTTTTGAAAAAAAAAGCAAAATGGGTAACCTTATGCAATTCTTAGTCCAAAAGGCTATATCGAAATTATGTAATTGACATTCAAATTAAATTCCATGTCAAAATCGAGTCTTAAATCTCCCCAAGAAGATTTCATTGACTCCTCTTTGTTGATTCCAAATTCTTCGTACTTTGTTCTTCACATCACCTTAACATTTTCTAAGTTAGACAGCGGCTAGTAGAGATAATTACATATTATGTGTTGTAATAGGAAGAGATTTGCAAGTGCTTGGTCTTCCACCTCTCTTTTCCATTTCTTCATGCGAAATTATGATGACATCTCAGAACCCTAGTCCACTCACCTTTCTCTGTCATGCAATCAAGTTCTTTCTTGAAAACTTTTCGTACAGGATCTGCATTTTCGTGTGCTTGCCAATGTCTATATAATGCCCCTGACTCATACGGTAATGGGTCTTTTGTTATACGCAATATTTTTTTCTTTAAGACTCCCAGAACAAATCCATTCGAATTTTGAGCTGTAAAACAAAACAGGAAGATACAATCACTCATTAAATCGCTTTGTTAGCCTAAAAAAGATGCAAATTCCCCCAACGGCATCATTAATTTTATTAAGGTAGGAGCAAAGGAGTCAAAATCCGTACAACGTCGCAAACTTAATTTGGTTTCACCCTCGTCTACTGCCAATCTCACATTTGCTGTCTCCTTTCCAATATTTGTGAAGGTTGTGGTAATATTTCAATTTTTCCAGAACAAATCCATCTGAATTTTTAGCTGTAAAACAAAACAGGAAGATACAATCACTTATTAAATCGCTTTGTTAGCCCATAAAAGATGCTAATTCCCCCAACGGCATCATTAATTTTATTAATGTAGGAGGCAAGGAGTCAAAATCTATACAGCGTCTTCAACACATAATTTGGTTTCACCCTCGTCTACCGCCCATATCTTATTTGTTGTCTGCTTTCCAATATTTGTGAAGGTTGTAGTAATAGCTCATAGACAGACTCTGGGCATATGTAAGTCCTCGTGTGATGCAAAACGACGCCGTTCTTTGGATATCTTAAGTGAGTTTCATGCAGTTCAGTGTTATTCCACAGTGATATCAACTTCTTCGGGGTAACAAACCCAGTCATGGCTTCAAATAATTTTTGCCATATTTGTAGTATTTGGTATAAATATTTGGATGTGCTGTCTTAAACAATGGATATAACAAGCATAGGTGCAAATTACCGAATAAGCATCCGTTTAGCCAAATCGTGTTTGTAAGAGCAGCTGCATTTTGATTATCAATTCATCGCCACCGGCGTTAAAATGACTCCATCAATTGGTCATCGACATCCATAGCTTTTAAATCATGCTATTGGTATTCTGATCCCGTTTTAGCTCGTCTATATTTGCAGTACACTTTGCGCAATATGACCAGATTTCCGTCACAGTCTGCGCAGGAAGCAATTATCGCACCATAAGCATTACTTTTATGGTAATCCATGTATGTAGGCAGTTCTCTTCCGATTGTGTTAATTTCCCCTCATTTGCGCACAGCTCGTCCTCCGTACCATATATACTCGTATATCCCATTTCTCGACCCCGGGAGAATCTTGCAATATTCACATGCATTTTCTCTAAACATTCTTTTTCCTGTTCATAAATTTAAATTTAACCACCAAAGATTCCAGTGCTGTTCAGATCGCATAACTGTTCTTTCGTATAGAATCCGATTCCTTTAGAAACAGTTTAACGATTTTCCAGGATAGCGAAGTCCTCTGCATCGAAGACAATAATGCAATCGTCGGTCATCCTGAGTATTAAATTGTAATCGGTGCTAGTACCATATACATTACATCCGTTTCCGCGGTCGCCTCCATTTCTGAATAATCTGTGAATATAAATAGTCATTGAAAGCGTGAATTAGCATAGGTAAAACTCCAAGTCATTCGATCATGCCTTCAATCTTCGGCCAGTCAAAATAACGTCGTGTATTTCAATACTGATTTCTGCCGTTGCAATCTTACTTGTCTCGAATGAGAAGCAGCATAAATGGATGTACGACCACATCTGTATTCATTCCCTATAGTGTGAACGCCGTTTTTGATATGTTGCGAACTCTATGTCTATGTCTATGTCAGCAAACTCGATTTAGATTTCTTTCAACGTTAAACCTTTTATTTGTTTTTTAAGTTTAGCTGTTTTTATACAAAGTATGCCACTTTTTATCACAAATCTTTGTGTCCTTTTTTTGAACAAACTTTTATCTTTATAAGGAAAATGATCCTTTTGGTACAAATTTCTCTTGTTATTACGAAAAAATATTTTCTTTAAGAAAATCATCTTTATCACTAACAAAAATGCAGGCTTTTTCCGGATCAATAAAATCTAGTTTTCCAATGAAATGTTGGGAGATTTGGACAAGGAAAATTAGTACAATTAGAGTTTCATTGCCAGGTATAAGGTAATATTTCATTTGGACTCCTAGGAAAAAGTCAAAGCTGAACAGGGAAATCACAGATGTTGGTGACATATCTGCCAGTCTAAAGTGCACTTTAGGTAAAATTATCAATTTATAAGTGCTGCTATATTACCTAGAAACAAGAGAAACCTATAATTTTTTCTTCACCGAAAGTGGAAACCATTGTAATTACCTCCAAGAATATAACGTTTCAATAAAACTTCTATAATTACCAGTCGGCCACTCGCTAATTTCATTCCCTCGCTTGTTTTGTATCCTTCCAGGGTCAATGATCGCATCATATCCGTGAATGGTGTCTCCCTCGAAAACGTCGAATACGCCACAGCCGTTCAAGTTCTACGAGATAGTGGTAATACCGTAACATTAGTTGTTAAGCGTCGCGTGCCCCTCAACGTTGCCAACACAAACAATCCACAGCATCAACATAGCCACAGCATGAGCAACGTTGGTCTCACCTCCCTGCCTTTGACCAATGGCTCCAATGCCATGGTGGCGGCCAATCCTAATCCAACAGCCATGAGTCAGCCAAATTCTCTCAACTCTTCGCTGGTCCAACAAACTGGCCCGGGGGTTACGCAGCCGATTAAGGTCACCCTCACCAAAAATAGCAAAAAAGAAGATTACGGCATAGTGCTTGGTTGTCGTCTCTTCATTAAGGAGATCTCCTCAAAGGCTCGCGATCAGTTGGCGGCCAATGGTTACTCGCTGCAGGAGGGTGATATCATCACCCGCATCCACAATACCAATTGTGCGGACACAATGAGTCTGAAAGAGGCCAAGAAAATCATTGATGGCTGTAAGGAGCGCTTGAATGTAGTCGTGCTGCGTGATATCACAAATCAATCGCCTATGGGCGTGGTCAATCAGTTGAATAACTCCACGCAACAGGGAAACATCTATGGGACACATCAACCTCAATTGTCGAATTGTAGCAATAACCTAGATGATCCCTATTTAAATGGTGGAGCCACATATTCGTCACAGAATCTGTATGTGCAACCGCCCACAAGAGTTGCCAATAATGGCCCCGTCAATGGTCTAAATGATGAGAAGAGCAATTTGACTCCTAGGGGCAGATCTCGGGGACCCATAATGGAGGGCGTCTCGCTGCAACAGTTGGATAGACCAGTTACCCCACCAAATGGAACCAGCTCGCGATCAAGAGTGGACGAACCACCCAGACCGCCACCACCGAGGGGAGCTTCCAATGGAGGTGAGGATTTTTACAGTTCAAGACGGCAGCTATATGAAGATGATCCTCTGACGAGATCACGACAATCGGCAGAGCCCCGTTTTATATCATTCCAAAAGGAGGGCAGTGTGGGCATACGCTTGACTGGCGGCAACGAAGCCGGCATCTTTGTGACCGCTGTGCAACCCGGTTCACCTGCCTCGCTGCAAGGTCTAACACCGGGCGATAAGATTTTAAAGGTCAACGACATGGATATGCATGGTGTCACACGTGAGGAGGCTGTACTGTTCCTGCTCTCTCTGCAAGATCGCATCGATCTGATTGTCCAGTACTGCAAGGAGGAATACGATGAGGTGGTGAACAACCAACGTGGAGACTCGTTCCACATTAAAACACATTTCCATTGCGATAATCCTTCAAAAGGTGAGATGGCTTTTAAAGCCGGTGACGTTTTCCGTGTCATCGACACTTTGCACAATGGCGTGGTGGGCTCGTGGCAGGTGCTGAAAATTGGCCGGGGTCATCAGGAGATGCAGCGCGGGGTAATACCGAATAAATCAAGAGCGGAAGAGCTGGCCACAGCACAATTTAATGCAACCAAAAAGGAGATGAATGCTAACGAGTCAAGGGGCAACTTTTTCAGGAGAAGAAGGTGAGTTAAGGAATGGTTAACGATGAGACAGTTCAAAAGGACTAATTAAAATATTTTATTCGACAACCTAGATCCACCCATCGTCGCTCCAAAAGTCTGTCGCGCGAAAACTGGGACGATGTTGTGTTCTCCGATAGCATTTCCAAATTTCCAGCCTATGAGCGAGTGGTCCTACGCCATCCTGGCTTCGTGAGACCAGTGGTCATTTTCGGTCCCATCTCTGATTTGGCTCGTGAGAAATTAGCCAAAGATTATCAGGACAAATTTTCGACGCCTTTGCAGGACGATGATAAGACCACAAATTCCAAATGTCGCATTGTCCGACTCTCGAACATACGAGATATAATGGATCGTGGCAAACATGCCCTACTCGATATAACTCCCAATGCGGTGGATCGCTTGAATTATGCTCAATTCTATCCTATCGTAATATTCCTCAAAACTGACAGCAAACACGTTATCAAGCAGCTCCGACAAGGCATGCCCAAGGCAGCCCACAAAAGTTCCAAGAAACTGTTGGAGCAATGCCAAAAACTGGAGCGGGTGTGGTCTCACATCTTTAGTACCCAGATAGTGTTGAACGATGAGGAGAGTTGGTATCGTAAGCTGCGTGATGCCATCGATCTGCAACAGAGCGGTGCCGTGTGGATGTCAGAAACAAAGGTAAGTGGGCGTGGTTCAAGCGCCATATTAATCAAATGGTATTAAGAAGTTTTTTTAGTTTTTTCGTAGTTTTAATTTTAATTTTCGTAGATTTTTACGTATATTCGTTAAATGGTGAAGGGTACTTTTTTTAAACAGATCTAAAATCTATATACTTTATATATTGCAATAATAATAATATACAATATATATATTTACTGAATATCTAAATTTATATTGGCATGTGCTGTGTGATAATATGTAATCGATGTTGTACAAAAAAAAAGGAAATTGTGATTAAAGTAGTAATTAATAACTTTTTTTAAAATCAAATTTAAGAAATTTAGGTTGAATAGAATATATTTTAGTTTAAAGAAAGAAAGGAAATCGATTAGAATTAAACTCTTCTAGTTAGTTGTGACCAGCAGGAAAAATTTTGTAAACTTTAATTTCAGAGATATTTTTAAATTTAATATTTTTAATGTACGGACTGTTTGTTAGAAGTAAACCACGATAGAAAACGTTTATCGAAATATCGGTATGAGCGGCTGCTATTTTCAAAAGTTTTCAAATTTAACTCTTAAAATTTGTTACTTTAATATTAGATTACATTTTGTGTGCGATTAAGCAGTTAAGTTACAGAATGCAATAGTAGAGAACCGTCTGTAAATGAAAGCCTTTTTAAGAAAACATATGAAATTTGTGTGTTATTTATCAAAGTTTTTAAAGAACAATGTTACGATTACATATTTTTTCTTCATTTGTTTATATTGTTCCACATAAAATAAAATAGTTTTGAGGTAAGTTAGGTTACCGTGAACTTGAAAACCTCTTCAAAACGAAAATCTATTTGAATTATAAAAACGAAAGTGAGTAGTTGTTCGTTCAGTTGACGAACGAAATTGTCGGATCTGGCAATTTAAACTAATTTTTATTTAAATTGCGTGAATGAATTGTATTAATTGAACATTTAGGAACGCCCATTTGTTATTATGATCCGTAGATAATGAATGAATAAAATTTGATTTCTGCAGGGTGCTGCCAACGATTCTTTATTGTTTCTTAAACTTACATTTCCATTCATTTCACACAGGAGATTTTGAAAGATTAATTTAAAGCTTCCAACTTCCATACTTAAAGAGCTTTCTTCAATGACAAACCAATGCTAGATCATTAGTATTTTTTCCAGCTATTAAGTATTTCAAGTCAGTAGCTGTGATTCTTTTAGAATATCGTAGACAATGTTTCAAAACGTATGAGGAATCTCGTATGTATTTGACTATACCATAAGCATGTGAAAAACGTAATTTCGAAGAGCATTAATCGTAAGCTTACATGTGTCTTTAGAAAATTACGATAAATATCAAATTGGGTCTAAAATTATATTTTGAATCATTACATTTATATCTGTATGGAGGTTTCGCCGAATCGAATATGTGAAATTGAAAATGGTATATTAGTCAAATTTAACGCATCCATGAAATATGCTTTCAAGTTAATCAGGTATGTTCCAAAAAAGTAGTGGAACTAAAATGAAATACGATTTGAAAAGCTAACGTTTCGTTTTGGATGTTCTGCAAATGAAGTGGTTTGTTGTTTCATTTTCTCATATGAAATGAAGTTCTAAAAAAAGAGAAGTTGTAAACAGCTGATATTGACTTGAAAATAAAATTTAGTTATTAAAACTACTATATGTGAGTTTTTGTGCATAAAATTAAAGGATAAATAAATAATAAGGACAAATAAACAAATAAAGGATAAACAAATAATGAATGCGGTGTTAATGTCCACTTTATACCAAACCAATGAATACGCAAGCAAAATTACAAAGGCGAATTTTGCGGGATCACTCAAATCCTCTGGATATGGGCGACACTACCTAAGTACACACATGTATGTGCATATACTTAAGTACATTCAATACACTTTTAATAAAAAGTATTTTTACAAAATTTAATTTTACAAAATTCGCATCAACAAAGATGCATTTCGTAACATTTTACATTGCATAAAATTGAGACTGCCCAAGTCATCCATTCCGGCAGAACTACAGCTTGATGCCACATTAAGATTTTTAGCTGAAGGAGGATTTCAACGAGGTGTTGGAAAAGACATTAATGTGGCCACGGAGACACGGAGCACCACCTGCAAAATTTTAAATCGAGTGCTTTTTGTTCTAGAAAAATATATTTGTCTTAGGTGGATTAAATTGAAAATGACAGTTGATGAACAAAATTTGTCTAAGCGCCACTTCATGCAAAAATTTGGTATTCCTGGTGTAGTAGGATGCATTGATGGAGCTCACATGGAAATTACTAAGCCGCAAAAAGATTCTACAATTCTTCCAATTTTACATGGTCCCCTTTTTCCAGGTCTAGACTGTTTTGCATAAAACGTAGCATTATTGCATCCTGCGTTGTATTCTTGTGTTTTCCCCTTTAAAAAAGGAAAATTTTTATTCAAACAAAGGAATCTGACCACTTTTATTTATTATACTTACATTATACTTACATGTTTATTTGCAAAAATTTTTGTTTCACAATAAAATTTCAAAGTATTTTTAAACCACTTCTTTTTGCCTAAAAGTAGTTTCTAGAACAATGCAATTCACTACGATTTGATGTTCGAAAACAAAACAGAAATGAAAAGTAAAAAGTAAAATCCAAAACACTCAAGTGTCAAATTGAAGTGATTACAAACTACTTTTACTTCAAAGTAGAATCTGGAACATACCTGAGTTTCTATAAATTGCCTTCTTATGCATGATATTAGGATTCGTGAAACTTACGTTATTATAGTCTCACCAATAATATTTGCTCAGAATGACTTAGAACTCTTAAAGAAATTTACAGGCCCTGGTTAACATTAAAAGAGCATTTGTGTAGCCTTTCCCGTAAACTTTTCTGACGATAGCTGAAACGAGTATAGAAAATTAAAGATTTTTTTGAAAATTGCAATAACCCACAATATGCGTATATGCTTCTTCGTATATGATTCTAGAATTGTCTATTCTACTTCATAAATGGTGTAGTTCTAAAATGCTTCTGTAATTTTTATGAAAAACAAATAGGGTTCACTAGTAAAATCTACCATATCTCTTTTATCTTAGTTTGGATAGCTATAAATTAGCTTTCTATGACCTTTCACTTCTTGGAAGAATTACAAAAATTACTGTTTGAATTATTAAACAATGCAAAAGGAAATGCATTTCTATTGCTCTTTCCGAAGAACTTACATTTTCAATCAATTTTAAGGGTTTATGAAAATTGTTATTTTTATTTCTTGGTACTATTTTACTTTTTGGTCCTATTGCAATAAGCTTTAATAGTAAAATGGCAACTTGATTACTTTAAATTAGCTTTATATAACCTTACCTAAAGTATTCTTGGAAGAATGACTGTTAGGTAGACTAAAAAACGTAAAAAGGAAAGATTTCCTATTGCGCTTTCATAACATTAACAGGATTCTGAAAATGTTCAGCTTTCAGGATTTATGAATATTGAAAAAAATTACACGATATCTCTGAAATAGGACTTTCATTTTAAGATTATAGAATTAAATATTTTTTAATTTTACTCGACTTGGTTTTAACGGCTTGAAAGTATCGAAAATATGCGGGCAACAATTAAAGAATATACAATACAATATTTGTTTCTATAGTTTCATAAAGGTTTTTTTCGCTTTAGACCTTAAAAATGGATTCTATTCTAAACTTTTTAATAATTTAATGCATTTTGAGTTCTAGCGCAAAAATTTACAATATCTCTGAAATGCGAGTTTTACTTTAGGTTTCTTCTAAATTAGGCTTCTTAGGTTTTACTAAATTTCTATCTAATTAATTCTAACAAAAATTTTAACATTTTTTAATTTTTCCCTCCTGTGAAATGTCCATGTCACACCTTTATCAAACACCTCCTGTCACCATCCCCGGAAACCGAACAAATTATAATAATTTGTTTCACTCTCTCCACTGAATACCCAAAACAGCTTCCTGATTCCCCAACCGAAATGATTTTTCCCCCTTATATAGCACAACCATGCAAGTTACCCTGTTGCCGACCCTTGTCGTCATCAGTGCCACGTTACAATAGCTCTGCTGCTGCTGCTGCTGCTATAGCTGCAACAGCTGTAACAGCTGCTAATAGTTTTCCAGCTAGCCCTGCTAAAAAGCGACACAATTCATGTACTCTGCAGAATCAACAGAATCACGACCATGACCCAGATTTTGACCTTGAACGCAACGCCACAAACGACGCAGACGCTGACAATGATGAT
>JAHXMU010000816.1:795292-813461 GCA_019455685.1 Philornis downsi
ATGCAAGAACCCAGATCATAGAGCCTCGTACCACTCCCTATTACTATCATGAACTAATGCAAAAGTCCGCAGTATTTGATTCAAATTTAAATCTTTTAAATGATACGAATGCTGAAAATACGGCTGCGCCCCCTAAGGAGGCGACCGCTACATCTCACCATCGCCAGCCCCAACACAGCCAGTTGTTGAGTGGTAGTGGCTCTTATTTGACCTCCCTCAATGGCAGTTTGGACAATGTTCTAGAGGCCACACGCAAGAATCTTGATGATTTGATACTTGGTAGTTCATTACTCTATAATGCTCATTCCTCAAACGATTTGCTCAACAATAATGCGAACGGTAATAGCAGTAGTGCTGGCACTTTGGTAGATGACGAACAGCAACAGCAGCACCATAGTTTAGGCTACAGTAATCATAGTAATAATAGCACCAACGCCCATATCATGACATTATCCACCAATCCTAATCAGAATCCCATTCCGGCTGCTCGAAATGTTTTAAGCTCGAATTCCTCATCGGCCTATTTGAAACGTAACAGCCATCATTCGTTGCATAACTCTAGTAATTCCAATATTCAGAACAATAGTAATAGCAACAACAGCAACAACAACAACAACAGCCACCATAATAGCAGTCATCACAGTCATGTGAATCATCATAACGAGAAATATATTGCATGAGACCAGTGAGAATGTCACCGGGTCGGGTGACATATCGCTAAGTGTGTGTAGTATGGAATGGCAATCGTAAGATTTCTTGATTTAGTTGAAAGAAAATTGTAAGGAATTGATAAAAAAAAGAAATACAAAAATTAGCTCCGACAGTTATAATAGAAGGTCAAAATAATAAAAATAAAAAATAAACAATAAAGAATAAAAACAAAAACATTAAACTTTTAACATCAACGTATTTTCCATAAAGAAAAGTGAAATGAAAGTCTCTCTTCATGTAGAAAAATGTCACGAAAGTCTCCCTTTATATAGAAAATTGTCATAAATGGTGAGTTTCACATAGAAAAGTGTCCAGAAACATGCTTTTCATAAAACAAAGTTTCAGAATACATTTTTTTAAAATTATTAAAGAGTCTTTACATAAAGAAAATTGTAATGAAAGGAATTTTCCACAGAGAAAACAGTCTTTCATGACATATTTCTAAATGAAAAGCTTCATTCACGACATTTTTCTATATGAGAATACACTGCTTTACTAAACTGCCATCAAATTTGGTATATTACTAAAGTTTTCAGTAAATTATTAAAATCTTGACGAATTATTTTCTATTATTTCATTACTCTTTTGAAATATTGCCTTCATGTTTATATCCATGTTTCGGCTTTTAAAAAAGAAAGTTCATATTCCATTGTTCGAAATTAATAAACGAATATGCCGTTAGGTTTCTAAACAGGCACTGTTTAATCTACAATATGAATGCTAACAATATTATTGTATTTCGAAACGAAAAAATACTACAATCATAAAATTTTTCATTTCGACAAAATCTGGATTTTTATATTTATCACAAGCTTGAATATTTTATCGGATAGGTTGTAGTGTGCAAATGGATTTTATTAATGTTTACAAATTCGCTACTGTCTTCAAATACCTCATTTTGGCTCGATATCATGAAATTTTCGGTGTAATAATGTCGAAAAATTGTAAAATTCTAAATATATAAAAGTTAATATTCTACGAAACCGATGATGATAGCAGAAGTTCTCACAAATGTATTTGTGTTTCTGGAGTGATTTTATTTAAAATACCAAAAAATTTGAAAAAATATGCTATATTTGAAATCCATTCTGACTAAATACTTTTCTTAAGTGGAATTTTCGAACGTGCGACTGTTTCACGGTGTTAGCTATACTTCAAGAGACATATCAAATAGCATTTGCTTTGTTTTTGCTTTTATTTTAAATTCCCTCGAAAAGGAAATTTATTGAAGCTTTTGAAAATTATTTCAAAATATCCGTTCAACTAGAAGAAATGGGACGGAACTGAATATACTTTTGTTGAAATCCATAAGATTTAATTTGTAGTTCCTAAAATGGTTTGGGTTATACTTATTATTACCAGACGATTTCCATAAAATAAAAAGGAATCGTCTATGAACGAAAGCGCTATAAATAGAATATATTATTAAACGTATAAAAGTTTTCATTAGCTATCAAAGATTTAACAAAAATAAACAATGTTGTCCTTTTAGGGTTTTTCAATCTTCATATTGTTCCATCCAAAATACTAATTTTATTGTAATTCTGCTCAATAAAATAAAAACATCTTCAGAACGAAAATATTTGTTAAACTATAAAGCGAAAACTAATAGTTATTCGTTTGCTTGACGAACGAATTGAGTGATTCGTTTTATGGAAGTAAGTAAAGCCCCATAAGACAATTTTACAAGTGATTCTTTTTATGGAAATAGGCTGTAAATAAAATCCATTATTGGAATTTTGTACATTTCATTGAAATACAACTGCAGACGCAATATTACTAATGATATTTACAAAACTACTATACCAGTCTCAATTATACTCAATGCAATTGCTTTCATTCCAAAAATTTTAGTGTCAGATGTGGGAAAAAAAGTTTTTCCGAAATCAGGTTTCTTAATATATAGCAAATAATATTAACTTACAAAAACAAAGACTCCCAATTTATTCTAGTCTTATTAAAACTTTTGTCAGCACTTTGAACTGTTTTCTGCTATTTGTAATTAACGGTTGAAAACGGTATCAAACTAAGTTAAAATACCAAGTAATAACGTTTGCTAATAAGGCAGATACAGACGTCAAACGTGTTTTGTTCAACTGGTTTTGACAATTTTTAGACTGCCATGGAAATTTGAGTCTAAAACAAATGTTTGTCTTTTTCTTTTTTCGAAGAAAGAAAATTTTTTAGTTGAATACTTTATAAATATGAAACCACATATGTTAGAGGATTGTCTTATGGGCTTAAAATATTTATGTCATATTATCGCTTTAAATGTGGCAATTTTATCCAAATTTGTACCTATTATTGAGCATTTTCACTTTATTATGAAAATTTAACCATGTTTTTTTACGAATAGTTGATGTGGCCTGCCCTAAAGTCTCATTTATTTTGATATTCTGCTACTTTTTTGCATTTCTTTTAATAGAACAAGGAAACCATTTTACATTTGTCAAGGAGTTAACTATCCACTCCTAAAATTTCAGATACATTTTAAAATTTTTTGCTTCAAAAATCTTATATATATAAAAATCAATTGCTGTGCGTTAGTCTCGCTAAAGCTCAAGAACGGTTGGACCGATTTGGCTCATTTTGGTCTTAAATTATTGGTAGAGTATTCCGGAAGGTTTAAAAGGTTTTATTTGAAGTGATAGATGGCGTTGGAGATGAGATTTTTGCAATTAATTTTTTTTACCACATTTTGCATTTTAAAGGCAAAACAACGTTTGCCGGGTCTGCTAGTACTTATATAAATAATTCAATACTAAATTAAATATCAGATATTTCTGTAAAATTCCAACAAAAATTGTCTCTTTCAACTAAATCAGAAACGCAAAAAAAAATGTTGCATGTTGTATGTGTTCTCTAGATTCAAAACTCTTAGCACCCCCAACCAAATTTCCAATTTCCAAAGAAGACCAATATCTTTGTGTACATACATATATATATCTAAAATTACCTATAAACTAATTCGTAAACGTTGCATGTTATCGTTACCGTTTTGTTAAATGTAATTTATGTAGTTCTTAGCCCAACCACAGCATCACATTTAAAATTTTAATCCCAAATATCATATAAACCCTCTTAAGTATTGTAACTAACCTATAATTAAAAAATCCAAAAAATTCTATTTGTACCACAAAAAAAAAATTTATTGACATTTTTAGTAAACTTAAAAGCGAAAAACGAAACTGTTGCTAACTTAATTGTTTTTGTTTTTGTTTCATTTTTTCTTTTATTTTTATATTAAACCAAACAAAAAAAAAACACCCAACAACAACAAATCTATATCAAATCAAAACATCTTCATCCAAATCAAAAACAAACAATCAAATCCATCAATCAATCAATCAACCTCACATCATATGGTCATATCCCCTGCTTATATCAACCACCACGAAAACACCCACCACTCATTTATCCTGTACTGAACCCCACTAACAACAACTATTAAATAAAACTCCTTAAAACTTTGTGTCTTTGTCCGAATCATTACGTAAAAAAAAAATACAACAAAATGTGTCCGTCCTTATCTGAACTTGTCCAACAAAACTAATTTGTTGACTTTGTCCGTTGTTACCGTTTTCTTTCATTTCCAATGCTTGGCGATCAAACGTATTTTCGTACTTCCTGTTTTCGGCCTTATCGTTTCTGTCTTGTTTACTCTTTTGCCTTAATATCATTTGTTTTGTTTTCATCGTTTTTTTTTTCTTTTTTTTTTTGAGAAACGTTACGTTTGTTGCTATTTTTATTATTATTTTGTTATAATTTTTAAAAATATTAAATTGTTCAAAACTAATGCTTTTCCCTTAATAAAAAAAAACAACCCCCGAAATCCCTCTCCCAAAATCCTTTTGTCCCGTAATGAAATTTGTTTTCTGACACAAAAACAAACTGCAAAATCCGCACAGCCTGTTGAGTCCTTATCCGACGACTTCCTATTCCCCATGACCTCCAATCGTTTGTCGTACGCATCAAGTCCTGAATCCGATTTGGAATTAAGTCCCGGGCCGTCGTCATCATTATCTTTGGGCAATTTACCGCAATTGGTTAAATCGAGCTCTGATCCATCGATTGCCACTAATCAGGATAACTTGGATAGGGATAGAGACATAATTGGTGAAGGATTACCACCTCCATATACGGTAAGCGGAAAGAAACAAAACATATCACACTCTAAAAACAGCTTTTCATGAACATATCACAAACGTGTTTGTGCATGTTTTAATATGTTAACACCGTCCTCCTTAAAGTCAATATACGCATAAACTAGTAATTCATATTAGTCCACGGCCGCTCTAGTAATACAAATTTTCATATTTTAATAATTCCTCCCTCCCGTTTAGATTCCTTATGATCATTCCAACAATCAACAGCCACCACCGAATCGTCGCCAAACTATGGACACAACAAAATATGGTAGTTACTCTTCGAATTCCAATCTCCTCAACTCTGACCCCTCAACCCCGTCGACAAGACCTCAATCGTTGTATGGCATTAATGCGCCTGATTTGCCGCCTCGCATTGATCGACAATCTAAGCCGGGGCCCAATGATATTGTGGCGCCAAACACAGCCGGCACAACCAATACACCCTCACGTTCGAATAGCTCGGGTGGCACTCTGGGTCGCTCGGCTCAAGAACGTCTGTTCGGCAAAGCCATAGTAAGCGATGATGTACAGGCTGAATATATTTCGCGTAATGCCGCGGCTGCCGCTGCGGCTAATGCCACTAACGATACAATGGAACGTCACCACGCCTCTTTGGAACGTCAGGCCCGCTTAAATGCAGCCCAGTCCAAAATGCCCGGTACAACACCAGCAGCGGCATTATCACCGCCCCAGCAGAATGGTTCGAGTTATGATAGTGTTTCCAGTTATGATTCGTATAATGCCTCACAACTGACTATGCAGAATTTAGGACGTTTGGGTCCAAATGCACCGGATGATCTCAAATCAGTGCCAAATGCCAAGTAAGTAGAAGATATTTAAAGCAGGAGGAAACTGCCGCCGAAGTCGTTCAGAAATTGCGTCACTTTCTAATCTATAGTTGCAAATTGGTCACAAATCGAATGTCTTTGATAAACAGAACATCTTTTATGATCCTTCATGAGCGACACTACTTTGGCCGTAGTTTAAACAATGTTTTAAATGGTTTCTAAATGGATTGTTTAATAATTTAAATTCTGTTTCTTTTACAGTGCTGGCCGTCCTTTGCCTCCCGTGGGCATGGGTGCCGGCCAATCTGCCGATTATGCTCGCAGTACTCATGATCACCGCCAATATGGTGGCGCAAATGATCTTAATCGTCAAAGTAGTCCTGGCAGGCCACCCTATCATGATATGAATGCAGCACGAAATATAGGTAAGTACTGTAGCAAGCAAATGGAAATTTGAAAATCTTTAGAAATTCTAAATGGAAGTAGGATGATGGTATTTTGGTAGGAAATCCTTCTTAAATAAAATTGAACGTCTGAAGTGGTTTCACAGAATGCACTTCGTATATTATTTCGATAGCAATAGAGTGGATTTCGTTATGGTCGCAAAAGACAATATGGAATTGATCGATCGGGGATTGGAAGTAATCATGACAGTAAAGTACATATGCATATCTTAAAACACATTGGTTCCATTTATTCTTGATCTTGGAATAGTAGATTTATGATTTGTCAAATTTTTTCATTTAATAAATTCTTAACTTTCCCTGTGATTAAGCCAGGATCATTATTCCTTTTTTCTATTGGCACTGCATATTCTTTTTAAATAAGGAAAGCAATCAATTACTTTTCTCATACACGTCGAAAAAAATACTTTTTAAAGCCCTTAATTTTCTTTCCACACAAAGTTATAATGAAGGCAGCAACTATTTCTATAAAACATAATGTTTTAGACATCAATGTACTGCTGTTAAACTGTAGGTCCTGTTGTTGTTGAGTGAGTCTAAAAATAGAATGCGTGTAAGCTCACTAAATGTGAGAAGTTCTGTCATATCTCATTCATGAGATGCTAAAGAATTTGTTATTTTTATGAAGATCCAATTATTATTTCATCATTTCAATATGATAATTTTATTTCTCTAAAGTTTGTGTCCTGCCTTGGCAATGTATAGTGGGTTTATCGGATAGCAATCCTCCAAAGGATGGCGCGAGCGGTTTTTAATCTTCTTTTTTTTATTTCAAAATGTCGATAATTGTGCAATATGACAGTCTTAATTTTGTTTTTATATCAACTAAGAATAATATTTATCTGAAGACAGGAAATCATATTTAAAAGTTAGACTTTCTCTAAACTTTACGCGCAAGGTAGCTTAGATTTAAATTTAATTTTTCTCTCCGCGGGTTCCAGCCTCTTTATAAACGTAGGATATAGTGAAAAAGCCACTATTTGAAGTCAAATATTTTGATTTCGTAGTCAAACAAGGTTTTTAAAGACCGTATATCTCAGGGAATAATCGAAGCAATTTATGTGTTCGACTCATTTTTAGCCAACAAAATATCTGCATAATTCCACTTTGTTTTTTGAAGTCTCTTATCCTTTCATAATTATTTTTATCTACTTATGAATGTTTCCTGCGTTTGTATTTTGCTTTACCACATCATCAACCTTCTTCAAACGACGTAAACTAGACTTAGAAGCTTCATGTTTTACTTTGCTATCCAATTCACCTAAATTTTAAAATTGAATGTCCTTTAGTGAAAACCAGGGTGTCTCTGCGCCTACCCGAGGGAGATAGTGAAATATTAAGCGTCGCCTGGTGTTGATCTTTTGCGATTCTTTTCCAGTTCGGGACATTTTGATATCGCATCTGACACCAGATCCTCTTCCACGCCATAACGCGCTGTTCGTTGAGAGAAGTGATTTTATTGATCATATCTATGCTTACAAGGATGACCGACTAAATTCAAAATTTATAGTTTTGAGGCATTAACGGTAATTACCAAAAAAATATTTCCGCTTTTCAATATTTAGAGATATTACGTAATTTTTCATAAAATGCAGTATTGAAAAATTGCTATAATTTGTATGTCGAATTTTGCATTGTTGACTGGACGGAAATATTGGTCAAAATCAGTAAATTAATAATAACTAATAAACCAACTTTGTCCTAATTTCACTTCCTATTTTGCATTGGCGACTGGACGTAAATATTTGTCAAAATAAGTACATTAATAATAACGAATAAACTTTGTTTTAAATCGAAATTTGATCCAGTAATCGAGAAATCAAGTATTTCTTCCGATATCTTTTTTCGAATTAGGTTGGTAACTATTGAACGTCTTGCCATTTCCAATTATAATTTGGAATCCTCTATTTGATATGGAGACGAATACAATTGAAAAATTGAATTTTGATTTAAAGTTTAAACAAGATTAGAATTTTTATTTACTATTAGGAAAATAGCAATTGAAAATGAGAATTTCCTTTTCATTTCATTTTCATTTGATTTTTCTCCCCCCAACATAAAGTGGAAATCCTCCTTTTCATTTTTTCTTTTTAAATGCTATTTGAAAATTCTCTATTTCGATTAATTCTTTCCTAATATTAAACCAAAATTCTCATTTTCAATTGAACTTTCCTCATTTTCAATTACGAATGGCATAGTTCGTAAAAAATAAAATGTCTTAATTCGTAAATTATTAATTAAATTGGGAGGAGTATAAGTATAGATATTTATGCGAATCTCGATTTCGGAAAATAGTTTACTTACGGAATCAAAAACATGGCATACTAGGCGTATAGGTACAGTTCCACGCAAAAAATAACTATAATTCATTGTAGTCGATGATTCCAACTGTAATCGATGTTTAGACCTCAACTATATGTGGCCAAAGCCAATGTCTTGTCAAAATGTTTAATGAAACGTAAATTCTTTTGAAGTGGATGTCAAATTAGCTAGTTTTATTTTGTATGAGAAATTGTAATTTAATTTAATTTATTTACAACTTGTAATTGGAAGCCTTAAGGCCAATTAAATATGAAATTGCAATATACAACTAAAACTAAAACTTTTGAACAAAAGAGGAATATAAACATAAATAATATCAGAATTAATAATAAAGAAAATATCTAAATTACCAATTAGAGAAAAAAATTTTATATTAATATTAAATGCTGTAATTGAATTAATTGAATTGAATATAATTGAATTTAATATTAGTATTAAATTCTGTAATTGAATATAAAAAATAATATCGATATGAATGAAAGTCACATTAAGTTCCCAATGTAGAAAAAAAGAAACATTATGTATCTATAGGTAGATTGTCGGATAAAAATATGAAAGGAGTTGCTTTCGAAAATGCGGCTTGGTAATAAGTTGTGTTGCCGAGATAAATTTAGAGATTTTCAGCGTAGGTAAGCAAATACCTTAAGCTAGATACTGTTTTATTCATGAGGATAGAAATCTTGAAACATTATTTTGTCTTAAAAAAAGCAACGTTGACAACATTTTTCCTTCTATTTTTTCCCCCTCTTTCTTTCCAACAATGAAAAGGGCACATGATCGTAAAATTGTGAAATTGTGTTCTTTGTATTTTCATTATTGAAATAAAAGACTAAAAAAATTGAAAAATCTTATAATATGAATCTTATGATTCAACTGTTTACAAACCGGAGTTACAAAATTTTTCATGCAAAAAAAAAAAATTCAATACATTTAGCAATACATTTTATGGCCTTTTTTTATATATAATTTTATCATAAAAAATCAACATAATACTAGCCTTTATTTAGTTAAGACGATGTTGCTCAAATTAAGTATTTAGCGATTTCGGGATGTTACCTTGTCGTTATTGTGACCTAAAGTTATATGTCGTTGTGAAAGAACTGAGCAAGGAAAAGAATAGAGCAAATAAACAAAAAAACAAAAAAAAAAAAAAAAAAAAAAACCAAAAACCAAAACTTTTAAGATTATATTAATTTAATTTACCTCAGGAAGCCGCAGGGTGATTGGACAACATCCAATGAGGAATCACTGGAGTTACTCCTGGATATTCATTTTCTTGGTAATTCCCGAAACGGAATTGTCGCGGATAACACTGCATCGAACCAACCGTCGGCTGTTGCCAGGGAAATCGTAACCAAACCCAGAATAGCGTGGACTATTAAAAGCTTCGAACCTTTTAAGTCACACGGACCGGACATGATTTTGCCGGGTGAACTAATGGCGGTGGCTGATACGCTGATTCCTTGGTTCAAGGAGCTCTGTATCGGCTGTATTTACCTAACATACATCCCTGTTATGTGGAGGGAGACCAAGGTAGTCTTTATTCCCAAAGCCGGGAAAATCTCCCATATGGGATGAAGAGATTTTAGACCTATCAGCCTGTCATCGGAGAGACTCATTGACAGCTATTTTAGTTCGAGCATAGACCGGTAGCTGTTGTCGGATAGACAACATGCTTACTGCAAGGGCAAGTCCACTGAGACTGCCCCTCACGACCTGGTCGGATTCATAGAAGGTTCACTCGCTGTCAAGGAGTATACTTTGGTAGCCTTTCTAGATACAGAAGGGGCACTATCAAACCTGGGAGTAGACGTCAGTATTAGGAGTCTAGTGTGTGATCCTCTTACGAAAAGACGTATCAGGGCTAGATTAGGGTCGTCGAACCTGTACAGATATGTTAGTAGAGGAACACCCCAAGGAGGTGTTCTATCCCCCCTACTATGGAACTTCGCTCTGAACAGTATTCTGTTCTCTTTAGAAGAGGCTGGGGTCGAGGTTGTCGCATACGCGGATGATGTGTCTACTCAGACTGCCACACTGACCTAACCTAACCTAACCTATATTAATTTATAGAAAACTAGCCGACCCGGCAAACGTTGCTTTGCCTTCAAATTTTATTTTTATTGGAAATGTTTCATGCCAATCGGTCTATTATAATAAGAAACGCCTATATTTGCAGAAGAACTTAAAATATGTTCACTCAACCGAAATACAAAATTCTGTTTAAATACCGTTAGCAGGAGGAGAAATAATTGCTTTTTCATTTGTGGTTTGTGTAGGAGCTACCACTCCCCATTGTCCAATCCCGCCCATATTTGCAGCAGCACTTAAGATGTGTACACCAAACCGATGTACCAAATTTTGTTCAAATATCGTAAACAGGAGCAGAAATATTGGATATTTAATTTATGGTTTGTATGGGAGGTACCACGCCCCATTGTCCAAACCCGCCCAGATTTGCAGTAGCACTTAAGATATGTACACCAAACCTACGCACCAAATTTTGTTCAAATACCGTAAGCAGGAGCAGAAATAATTGATTTTTAATTTTTTGTTTGTATGGGAGGTACCACGCCCCTTTGTCCAATTGGACCGAATTATAAATCTAAACCATCCCGGGCACCACCCAGACGCATATACAAAAATTTATGCAAAGCGGTCCAGCCGTTCTGGAGTTTTAAGCATCGAGCATCACCACGATTTATTTTTATATATATAGATAATGCTCCAAATTGTATATTTTACAATAAAGTCCCTTTTATTTCTCGGAATAAGTTTCAATTATTGCCACATTTACATATTTTCTGATATGTTTACAGGAAAGTTATGTGCTTCAAAAATTAAAATTATCATAGATAGCCCTTATTTGCTAGTGATTCAACGATAGTAACTTAATTGGAAAGAAACGCCGTTACTATTAGGGATATTATGACAGATTTTAATTTTCTTCGCTGTATGTATGATCATTGGATTTCCGATCACTAGATTTTAGTTGAAATCGTATACTGAGCCCTCGGTTTGATGCTTTTCCTTTATTCGGAATATTTATATTTTGTATTTTTTTCCTTACAGATCCTCGCAACGGCAACCCACAACGTCCTTCGAATCTGGGTCTTGAGGGCAGTCCTCGTAAAGTTGAAACCAAAACTGATTATGGGAAATACAGGTATGTTTTCAATCCGTTTATACAAACTTTTCTCTATACATTTAATTAAATTCATGTATGATTTTGTTCTTGGTTCATTTGCAAACAAAAAAAAAATAATAATAATAATAATAATAAATCTTTGTAAATATTAACAAACTATGATTAAAATTTAATTTTTCTTTTTATTTCTTTTTACTTTATTAAAAAAAAAAACGAAACATAAATTCTAAATAAAAAAAAACTAATAAACCAACTAATTGCATGCACTTACAAAATGAAATCAAAAACTACTGAAAACCAAAACAAATTGAAACGTAACTATAACTCATTATATACGTCTTCGTCAATTTATCGTTTCGTATAATCACTTTTCCGAACCCTATAAAAGATATCATTTCCATATCCATCCATTTCACATACATTGCCCACCAGTTCAGCAACGAACTTATGGGTCAATGACTCATTGTAATGCCGTGCCCTCATGCATGCCACCCCCACATAGTACATTACAGTCCAATAAGTTAACGCCCTGGCGTACTTGTAGACCCAACAGTCTGGGTTATTCCCTGATGGCCAGCGGTTATCCTAAACCTCAGCCTGCACAACATAAAATATGTAGCGTCAAATCACATCGACCTTTTGTGCAAAATATTTCCACATACGATACATTAGTTTGAAGACCAAGAAAATCAAAGAACAAACGATATTTATAATATTTATTCTAGTAGAACTAATAGCCCATTTTTTGAGACAAATAAAATTATGAAATTTCTTCTATTTACAAAGTAATTGTGTCCTGTTTGTTTTGTGTAGCGTTGTAGTGGAAAAGTTCAACTTATTCTTAGTTTTTAGACCTTAATTAAATATGTGGTCTGCGTAGACTACTTTAAATTTTTGTTCACTTTATTTTCGATCGGCAAATTAAAAATTGAAGTAAACTGAGTTTGAAAATTTTGCATTATAGTCCAAATCAGCTCTAAACTCGGGTTTAGGCAGGAACGGCAACGATTTTAATTGCTATCAGTCGCCTGGTCAGTTCCGTTAAAGACGTTTGTAATATTTTTAGACCAGATTCAAATTGTAATAAAAATAGAAAATCACATAAATTCGATTTGCCAAATGGCTTATATGGGCCAAGATTCGAATCTTTGTAATAAATATAGAAAATCGTTCAAAACATTATTTAAAAAAATATGAAAAATGTCTTGCATTTGTTAAATGTTTGGCTGATTGCAAATATAGTAGGTATGAACAAATCTGCCAGATTTGTTTGATGATAAGCTTTGCCTTAACAATCATTTACCTAACAAACTTTGATTAATGGCAGACTTTTTCTCAAACAAACCAACTGTTGATTGAAGATACATGGTAAACAATCACGGTACTGGAGAAATAACTCAATTTTCATTCGACAAATCCCACAAAAATGTTTAATTTCGGTCTAAAAAATTGGCAATTTAAATCAATCATTTAATATTCTAATTTTCTCTGTCAAATTATGTTATTTATATTTTTCAATTTATTTTTTGTTTCTATTTCCATTATCCTTTGGCCTTTTATCATCAACATTTCTGTTGTACGTGATAATCCTCCTTAACCATGTCAACGACAAACATTTCGTCCACTTGTTGCTGCCTACGTTAATATGACAATTTTCATCGTTTTCTTTGTGTCCTGCTTTATTTTGTCTTGTCTTATCATTTCTTTTTGTTATTGTGTATTGTCTCCCCGCTCATTCAACTATGACAGTCGCAATAACTCTGCGTCACAGGCCGATTACAATAAGATACCGAAAAATCCTGGCTTACCGCATATGGTGGTGCCACCACCTAACATCAATGGCAATATGAATGGCAACGCTACACCGAATGGTGCCGGAGGCCCATTTAAACCGGTGCCCCCACCAAAGCCCAAAAACTATCGGCCACCTATGCAGGGTGCGGGGAATAATAATGGAGCAAACCAATGGGAAAATCAGGTAAGTGAGCTGAAGAGATTTTATTAAAAAAAGATGTGTTAAAATTTAAAGTAAATTAAAAAATGTTTAGAAATAAAATTATAAAAGTTAATATTATAATTAGGGTAAAATTAACAGTAAATAGTTAACTCTGCTTTAGTTATTAAAGTTTTAGTTTATGTTAACTGAACGAATTACTTTCCTTATTTCCTGTCCGAATGAAACTCGAGGAATGAGATATTTCATCGGCAATATGGTTGCAATTAGAGAATTGTTAAAGTTTTAGGTTAAAATGTTAGCAATTTTTTGCCTTTTCGGCATTCCCAGTACGCCCTTTGGTCTCCCTCATTTATCTGATATCTAGTTGAATATTGGGGAGAGTTGTCCTTTTGGTTAAATGAGACAAAGCCGGTGTTTCCTTTTAAAATGCTATGGTTTAACAAAGAGGGAGACTAAACCGATAATTTTGTGAGTTGTACAAAGAGTGACTTAGAACTAAGAAGGTTATGTAGAAGAAAAGAAGGTAGTGGATATTAAGGATAAAAGAGATAGAGAGAGGATAGAGAAAGTGAAAAGAGTATTTACTGAGAGAAACAGGAAAAGAGAATTCAGTGGTCTTAAAATTAGCTTAAATTATTTCGTAAATTCAATATGCATTGACACCAAAAGGGAACAATTCATATGACGGACGAAACGAATTCAAAATAATAATACAATTACTAAAACTAGGAGACTAAACCGAAAAAGTTAAATGTCAAATCAATTTGCTATCGATAACAAATCAAAGTTCAATTCTGAATTTTCTCGTACATAAAGTCCGTGCCAATTTATTTGTATAGATAAGCAGAGAAGTAGATGAAATTGGTATTGGAGACGGTTTTGATAACTTTCTAAACTTTCTACTGATATGTGGACGATGAAAACCGTGTACACTCATATTCATTGATTACATTCTTTACCTAGGTCCAAGGAGATCTATCTATTATTGTCGCTATATTATGTTCTTATCCGGACACATAACTGTCACAAGTCAATACATTGTCCTCTACATTAAGCACCGCAGGCGTCATAAATTTGACCAGTAGGAAAGAAATGGCTCATACATGGAGCATATAATTTGAAGACAGTTGATAGATAAGGAACAGAGATTGTGAGCGTAGTTATTATATCGGCCAAAGTCGATATACTATGTAAAAATTGAAGGAATCATATTTTGTTTACTTCCAAAGGAACAGTGTAGCATTTTTTTTTTTGTATCCAGAGAAGAAATTTTTAATAACTACCAAAGATGTTAATCAAAAGCCACAATTTTTCAGACGAAAGCACCTGATAATGTTTTTTACCTTTCATTTCAATTTCGTCCGTGTTTCCCTCCCATGGCAAAAACATGTAGTGTGCCATTCTATTTTACTCAAGACTTTGATATGTAATTTTTCGAGGACGAATCTTTTATATCATTGAATTGTTGTTGCATTGAATTTAAGAGATATTTGCTTTGGCCAACACGAAGTGGATTTGAAATGGAAATTTCTCACTTAAACGTCTGATTTCGATAACAACGCTTAAATACTGAATAAATATTTTATGCCAGCGATTCGACATTGATTACTTGTAGCTAAGTTTAAGTTGAAACCTGTTCTCTGTTATCGTTTTCTGAAGTTATAAAAAAGTTTAATTTTCAGTTATTTAAAAAAAAAAGAAAATTAAGTTATAATTAAGTCTGGTGTAGAAACTTAGTACGTGTGATTAGCTGCAATTCTCGAAATGTAATACAATGGATTTTTTAAATTTATGAAAGAAACTAGGTCCAGATTTGGATTCGGGACATATTCCATATGTTTTGATCCCAAAAAGCGCTAGTTATCTTTAATTTAGCACTCCCCATTATCATTTAGTAATATAACTCTTATATATAGTAGATATAATATTTAGCAGCAATTTTGCGTTTTGAAGTTTGATTAACTTTATCTTCTCTTTCTATACCTATAGGAACCTGGTTCTCCTCGTTCGCCTAACGGTTTCTACTATCCCCCGGCGCCTCAACATCATCATTATGGCCAACAAACCCCTGGATCTCCGCACACCAACCCAAATGTCCAGCCAACATATGGAACGAACAACAATTATGGTGCTGCCACCACACCCGGTTTCCCGCCAGCCAATGGTTACAATAGCAACCCTTCTGCAACGTCACACCATTATAACGGAGGCAGTGGCACAGGACCCTATATAGCACCACACCGGGGTATGCCGCCCCCAATAGGTAAGTTTTCTGCATCAAAATTGTAGAACGTTGCATTTGTAAATGAACACACTTACTAATTAGGTAATCTTCCCCCTCCCCACACGCCTGAACGTCACGGTTTAGATTTGGCCGGTAGTCGCGAACAACGAGGATCGGCATTTGAGTTATATCGTAAGCCACAAATTGGTACCGTTGGGCACCACCACAACATGAGGTAAGTTTCAATGTTTAGATTTTACGTAAACTGTAACTGCATCCAGAAACTATAAATGAGTTAGACGAAAGAAAGAAATTGAATAAATGTCTTGATTTTTGAAAGAAACCCTAGATACATTTTTGAACAAGCATATTTCCCTACTTCCCCCTTTCGCTCTCTATATGTTTTAAATTCCATTACTTTTAGTGTGTTAACGAAAAATGTTTTTATTTTTGTTTATTAATTATAAATATCACAAATTTCATAATTTACATATTCGATCAGAAACTACATTATTTACATCGGGTCAAAGGTCTTCATTGTTTTTGTATTTAATTTGTTATTTCGTCCAAAGCCTTCATGTTTATAAAATTGCACTCACGTGTCATATTTTTTTTTATAAAAAACATTTTTGCAATTGTTCCATTTTACCAGTTATCATCATCAGTATCTGCTACGATCTGCCGTCCCATCTAAATAAACAATCCTAGTGTTTGTTTATAACACTAGACTTGAGCAAAAAAATTTTGTTTTTCTTTTTTATTTTGCAATAACCAATCAAAAATAACAAACATTTTTCTAGTGAAACAAAAGAAAACTGCGTTAAAAATACACTAAATATAAAACTTGCTGCATTTGAAAATAGCTGATATTAATACAAAAGATCAGAAAATGTCAGTATTGACACCTTGAATCACAAGATTTCATTATCAGTGTGATATTTATTGGCTTAGTGCATTAATGGGAAATACTTGGCAACCCTGTGTAATAGTTTGCATTGCATTGCCAACGTATTATCTGATTATGTGGCAATTTTGTCCCGTCCGAAATTAAAAGATGCCATCACATACATACAGCTAATGTTGCCACATCAACACATTAACTATTAACGGGCATTAAAGATTTTTAACGTAATGTTTTCTTTGCCTAGAAAATAATTGGTATACATTTTTTATAAACGAATATTAAAAACATTTTTCGGGTTAACGTTTTATTTGTTTTGTTTTTTTTTTACTCATATTTATTACAGTTTTAAAATCCTAACCGTACTTTTAAATTTGAAACGATTTTGTCACCATATATAAAGCTAAAAGTTTAGGATTTTATTAAGGATTAACCATCATATTTAAAGAAAATGATAATAATAATATATTGGTTAATAAACTACAAAGGTTTTGGTTTATGTAAACTGAATGATAAATACAAAAAATACTTATTAAATAACAATTGCTAAAACTAACCCAACTTTTCCTCTTGAAAATAGTTTACAAATAAAATAACACTTTTTTTCTCTCAAATACCATACATTTGATTTAGTTTTAATATCATAATCTCATTTGTGCTACTATAATTTTTTGGGTCTACGGTTTTGTTTTTGGTTAACACCCCTCTTAACGGTATGGTAATTTTGTTTTTGGAAATATAATAAATTTTCAGAATAAATGAACTCTTTATATTTTTGTTTCAATTCTCAATTGGTATTTGCAAAATAAAGAACAAAATTTTTCTGTATCAAATTCTTAGATGATAAATGACATTTTTACATATATAAAATAATCTGAAGCGATTTTATATGAATTAACGCGTGAACAAGTACAAGAATTCTAAATAATCTACATTTTTCTTCAGCTTTTCAGTAAATTTGTACAAGTATTTTGGAGTCTACATAATTAATGTGTGTTTGATTTATTAAGTTAGATTATCCATCGATAGTGTTTCACTTTGGCATAATTCTCTAAAAAAATATATCCTCCTTCGCCCACCAACTCCTACTTCTTTGGAAAGGTGTTGTTGATGTCCGGACGACAGTTTATGAAATAGTTCAATTAACGTCAGACAGCTAGCCGTTGAGTCAATTGAATAAATGTGATTTATCTATGAGCTATAAATAAACTTACGACAAACGTTTATCAGTTATACAGGCTGGGCCATAAGGGTGTTGGCGGTTTAAATATTCAATTAAAAAAAACTACGAAACATAAAAAAAATATATTTGTATTTTTAAAAAGTAGAAGCATGGGAATTTTTAAGACTTAAAAATAATGTTGTCCAAATGGCTTCCCTTGGCTGCTTGACACTTTTGGAACCGAAGTCGCAAATTTTGTAAAACTCGTTGAAAAGTTGTTCTCGGTATTTTGTTACCTTCCTGAATAATGTTCCTCTTCAACTGCTCTAAATTGGTCGGATTAT
>JAHXMU010000816.1:823461-847954 GCA_019455685.1 Philornis downsi
TGGCGTTGCCAGATGGGTCCGTCGAATATGGGCAACCCTGTAGTTTGCTTTTGCAATTAACTCAGATCCCCGTATTTTGATTTCTTTGTTTCATACAAAAAAAAAAAAATAATAATAATAATAATAAATATTTGTGATGCATCAACACTCAAAAATATAAATTTGATGAACTACGTTAAGGAATACTAAGCAGATTTATTGTAATTCGGTGAACACCATCGAAGAGAACACGGCTCGAATAAGGACGGATGACTGTATCGGTGATTGAACTTGCGCTAATACGAATGATAGTTGCGTGTATACATAAATATTGTATCTGAACCGCCTTTAGTTTTTGATTTAACATTTTACAAAGATGTATAGTGATACATAGCAAATGATAGATTTGATAAAATGGACTCTTTAAGTCTTAAGGCTGGTGATATGCTAACTTTTCACGATGAGACTCCATATAAAAAAAAAAATGGTTGTGGAATTTGAAGCTAAATTTTTCCACCAGACACAGTACTATGTTTTTTCACAAGGAAAATTTTCTTAAGTGGCAACGCCAACATCTTTTGTATATTTAACTCATTTCTCCGTATTTTGATTTCTTTGTTTTATAAAAAAAATGTTAATTTATTAACATTTAAAAACATAATTTGATAAAGGGGGAGATTATCAGGTATGTTCCAAAAAGGTAGTGGAATTAAAGTTAAATACGATTTGAAAAGTTAACGTTTCGTCTTGGATATTCTGCAAATGAAGTGGTTTGTTGTTTCATTTTCTCATATGAAATGAAGTTCGAAAACAGAAGTTGTAAACAGCTGATATTGAGGAGGATTTCAACTATGGGTCGGGAAAGACACTAACGTGGCCTTAGCACGGAGCAAAATTTTAAATCGAGTGCTTATTGTTCTAGAAAAATATATTTGTCCTAGGTGGATTAAATTGAAAATGACAGTTGATGAACAAAATTTGTCTAAGCGCCACTTCGTGCAAAAATTTGGTATTCCCGGTGTAGTAGGATGCACTGATGGAACTCACGTGGAAATTACTAAGCCGCAAAAAGATTCCACAATTCTTCCAATTTTACATGGTCCCCTTTTTCCAGGTCTAGACTGTTTTGCGTAAAACGTAGCATTATTGCATCCTGCGTTGTATTCTTGTGTTTCCTCTTCAAACAAAGAAAAATTTTATTCAACCAAAGGAATCTGACCACTTTTATTTATTATATACTTACATGTTTATTTGCAAAAATTTTTGTTTCACAATAAAATTTCAAAGTATTTTTAAACCACTTCTTTTGGCCTAAAAGTAGTTTCTAGAACAATGCAATTCACTACGATTTGATGTTCGAAAACAAAACAGAAATGAAAAGTAAAAAGTAAAATCCAGAACACCCAAGTGTCAAATTGAAGTGATTTCAAACTACTTTTACTTCAAGTAGAATCTGGAACATACCTGTATATAATAGTTTATAATAATTATTTTCTTGTATATACATTTGTAAATAAATTCCGTTTTAAAAACCAAATGAACTTTCCGAACCACCCGATGCTTCTATATTAAGCAATTGTCAAGCTACAGGCCATATTTTGATTTAACGAAAGTTTGTTGTTTTCTGTTCTTTATATTATTTAATCCAATTATTATTTATGGAAAACGAAAACGAACCTTGATTGCTGTCACTGTCGGATAGCCTTCCTTTAAATTAAAATATTACCTCAAGTCTGACAATTGCTTAAAGTAATAAAGGAAAAGGTCAATCTACTAAATTTAAACAAATTAGTATTTACTTTTCATAAAATCTGTGGTCTATTTCAATAAAATGCCGGCTAAGTTGCTATTTCCTTATCTTTTTCTCGATGTGCAGAGGAACATTTCGAGCAGTTGACAAATCTAGTAAAAGCTTCTCAAACTGGTGTTCGAAATTATTAACAAACAGTGAATTGAATATAAGAAGATTTCCTTTTGTGGTAATTACACCAACCATCACATGATGACAGCCATGTTTATTTTGTTATTCAGTTTATAATGACTAGAAATACTTATCTGAGTCTCCACAAAGTGTACATATCCTGGTCGTCATAAGAATGTAAGTCTGTCCGTCCACTTTTCTGTCGAAAGCACAATAGCGTCTGTTCCGCTTGAGCTAAGAGTCGCGTATTTGAAATGAATATGTTTCTTCATAGTCACAAGTAGGTTAAGTTCGAAAGTTTTCAGAATCGGTCTATTGGGAATCGGTCTATTGGGAATCGGTCAGAATCGGTCTTACAAGGACTGAATCCAAACATAACACAAAAGCATTTTCGTTATTCTTTTTTTAACAATTTTACTATTTATTCGTTAGTTGTTTAAAAAACCGCCCTAATTATTGGTATGGTTAATGAAAATACTACAAATGTTCATTTTCATTTGAGGCTTTCTGAAACACCCACTTGAATGGTCCAATATCCTCCATATGGGGCCTTAAAATTTGCTCAGCTTTGGAATAATACGAATTATCACCATTCTTTTTTTTTTTTTTTTTTTTTGTTTTTCAGAAATTGCCATTAAATACAGTAATATATATATTGGTAATTAGTAAATACCAGAAAGAGACATCCCAATTTGTGAATTTGTTTTGGGCTGTGCTTATTGGAAAGTACTAAAAAACGAACTTTCAAATGAAGAATGGACAGAGTCGATGTTTGATAAACGAATGATTTTGACTCGACAACTTACATGGCGATGAGTCGATAGTAGAAGTAAATCTAACTTGCCGAAATCAAACTTTTTTTCCGAATTTATTTTACCATTTATTCGTTAATTGATATGTGTAGAATGATATTTGATAGATGTGGGAAGGTATCACTTGCATTTATGTACACTTCTACTGTGCTAGTTGTAGCCGTAGTTATTAAATGATACCAAAAATTCAATTTTGATAAAATACTTCGATTTGCCATGTACAGGAAAAGCTATTTACGACATGCCCAATTATCTGACCATAAGTCGGTACATCGTCAGGACTACTGTTGGCCTAATCCATGGTAGTGAATATATCAAATTGAATCAGCCGAAATTATGACGCCTGTCCAAATTTACGCATGCTCACTTGTGTTCTTTCCTCCCAACGCAGTACTTCTTATTGTGTTATCGACTACAATTATTACTATACGAGCGTGTAGAGAAAATTATGCAAATCTGCGATATTTTAATTTAATTTATTAATTCAGGATTGTAATTTTAAGCCTTAAGGCCATATATTTTCCAACACCCTGATATTATTCCCTGCAAATTAATGGACGCGCGAATTGCGTTTCCTTTTATACTGAGTGTACCATACTGACATACCCGTATGACTGTCCATTTGACAGCTTTAGTACATATTACAGTATTTGCAGTGCGGGTATTATTACACATCCCACCGAATCTTCTGAATGTCGGCATATTATCAGTCTTATATTAGTCAGCATTTTTGTTCTGTATATATTACTGATATTCCTTAAATGCAAATCCTTAAATCATGGTCTTAATAATGGCTGAGGGAATAATCGCTCCGTTTTTCAATCGCTCGTTTTGCTCATTGCCAGTTTCACATATCTTAAAACATTTTCCACTGTCGTAGTTTAGAAGTCTGTGTGTTGACTTGAATGCAAAGTCAATGCTTTATGCTCATGAAACCCAGCTATTTATTGCAATTTCCTCCTCCTTTCTTTCCTCGTGGAGTTTAGATTACTTTAAAATTTCAATGACAGAGCTGGGATGCTTTTTTAATTCGTCAGATTTCCAATTTTCCAAGAACTGAGACACATTTCTGTAAAGAACCAACATGTTCAAAAATTCAGTTTTTCCACGAAGTCCATTTGATACTACTGCTTGTTACAGCTTCTACGTTTTGTTTTGGGGACCATAATTCTCTTATATAAATAAATGTCTGCTTTGAGATCGTTTTCCAACTGCTCGAAATCAACTTACATAGATTTGAAAAAATAGAATTCTTTGCGACTTCGACAGCAATTTTTTTCTTAAAACAAATTCATTAACAGCGCTAGGATGTTTTTTCAATTCCTCAGATTTCCAATTTTCCAAGAACTGAGCCACATTTCTGTAAAGAATCAAAATGTTCCAAAATTGATTTTTTCCGCTTAGTTTTTTTTGAAACTACTGCTTGTTAGAGCTTCTACGTTTTGTTTTGTGGACCATAATTCTCTTATGTAAATAAATTTCTGCTTTGAGATTTGAAAAAATAGCATTTTTCGCAACCTCGACAGCAATTTTTCTTAAAAATGAAAAGTGTTGCAAAAATTCTTAACCTTATCGAATATTGGATATTCTTATCGAAGTATAGAAATACTTTACATTAGCACTCGCTTACATGGTTTTATATTTAAACTATTAACAAGATTGGCATGTTTAGAAGTACATTCTTGTATGATTGTAATATTGAAATCTATAAGTATACTCGTACTTTATTGATATACAATTTTCAAATCTTACACTTTATTTACCACCTCTAATTTTAAACAAAATATTATATACTACCACACACACACACACATTTTTATAGACTCCAACAATTAAATAAATATTTTAAATAACATTTTAAACAATATTTTATAATTTGTATGTTCGCCTTTGTTTTCTCTTTCCATTTCTTAGGTGAAACGATGCTCTCACCCCTGGTAATGTGTGGCCCTCAGGGTCTTGAATTCCGGGTACCTGTTACCCTTAACATTCCCCATTGTGCGGGACGTACAACATCATTAGGTTTAGCCTTGAAAGCCACGGATAGCGAAAAGAATTTACATACCGAATGGGATAATATCGATTTGCCGAGCAATGCGGCCGCCCATACAGTATCCGTTAAAGTAGATCATTTTTAAGCGAGAAAACTACTACTCCTCCTCCCTCAAAATAGACTTTATGATATAACGATTATATAGTGATAAGGCGATACATTGTAAGTTTATATAAAACTACCATATTTAAAATGTATATATAGAATAGAGCAGCTCGTTAATATAGCTGCGGGAGTATACACTAGAATTATATATATATATATATACATAAATATATGTATATACATATATATTTGCTTACTATAAATGAAGTTTATATTAAAGAAAAATTATTGTTTTATAGTTTCGTAAGTATACTGGCGATTAAGGATTTTGAGATTTCCAGAGGTATTTCTGAATATAAAAACTAAAGCATTAGCAGTTTTTATAGGTATTTGTGCCTTTTGAAAACAGTGAATATTTTAAAATCTGACAAAAAAAAAAAGAACCGAATGAATGGCGATATTATTTTTCTTTTTTTTTTTTTTGTTTTTCACGAAATAAATCGATAATTTCTATCGAATAAATCGATAAGTTCAACACAACTCGAATATTATTAAAAAAAAAAAACGAAAAAATGCAAATATGTATACTGTATATAGCTAACTAATATGCTTTTATTTAAAACTTTCAACTTTCACAAATTTATTTTTTCTTTCCTGAAATAATTTAGAATTTATATGTTTATTATTATCTCATTATAATTTTAAGCATTATTGTGTTGTATTTTTTAGTTGATTTTTGAAATGTTTATTATTAGTTTATATAATATATAATGTATGTATGTAATGCTTTAAATATTTTTTAAAAAATTATAATTTTGATTTCGATTTAAATATTATATTTTATACTACGCTAGAAATGACAATTTATTATTGTTTAGTTTTATAACAAAACCTCTCAAACTAACATGAATGTCATGTCATTGAAAAAAGAAAGAAATTGAAAGAAACAAAAATAATATTCTCTATACGAAAGCAGAAATTATAATTGTAATATTAGTAGAATTAATTATTATTATACAAGTTATAAAATTCATAACTATTCACATTTATATATATAAACATAAATTTATATAATACAGACATAACTCACTCACTACAGACATACATAAATAAATACAAGTAAATTAAAAGCTTCAATAAAAATGATAAAACAACAAAAATTTTAAATGTAGTTTGATTTTAAATTGCTGCTTATTTCTAAATTGGTAGAATTTTAATCAACTAATGTGGGTGGGTGGCAAGAATTTTTTTCCCACATCCAACCAAGCACGTTTGTCATACATAATTTGGTTTCTTTTCATGCACCAGGCGACCAGCACTGTTAAATGGTTGCTTTTGTTTCGATGAAAGTTTGAAATTACATTGAATTTACCAACAACATACAAAACCAGTCTTCTTCTACCTTGTGTTTTTGTTCTGACTTCTTGTTTTCTTCTTGCTACTTCACCTTCGTACACTCATCGTCTTCAAATGACACAACAACACTACATGCAAGCAAAGACAGATAAAACATAACGAACGTTGAAAATATCAACGCCGATCGATACCGATCGTGTGATACCGTACAAACACTGACACTGATAGTAATAAGAAATTTGCAAACAACGATGTGTATTCAGTGTATCATGTTTAGTGTGCTTCAGTTGGTATTTGAGTGTTGTGATCCACGTTCTGTTGTTGCTGTTGCCCTGGTAAAAGTTGTATTGGTTAAAGCGGGCAAACAACAACAACAATCAATGCAAGCAAGTGCTCTCTCGCACAATCGGTATTTGAAATGTGAAGGAAAAGAAGAAAATTTGTTCACCTAATGAATTCTGGGCGCCTAGTAGAAATGACTATGTTAACAGAAAACTTTCAATGACGTACAGTGGGACGATATAATAATAATTGAGATGGCGTACAGTGGGGGATGTTTAAAAAATGAATATTATAAATTCAAAGAAGCTTCCTTCTCCTTTTCGTATTGTGTTGACATGTTTTGAGTAATTGGTATAGGCTAATGAAATAATTCGCATTCAGATATACGTATGTATGTCCATATACTCGTATGTACTGAAGGATCTATCTAAACCGCGACAAAATTCCAGAAAATTAGGCACCAACTATTACATTTTAAATGCCTTCAACTACAATCCTGACTCTAAAGTCCAAAAAGAAAAGCAGACGTATTTAAGACACTTATTTAAAAAAAAATCTACATTTTTATTTCCTAACGAAACAAAAACCTCTAAATTAATAAATAAAGCTAAAGTAACAAGCTCAGAAATTTTAGTCAAGTGAACTGATTCACATGTACCTTTACCCAACGGCATTTTGCGGCGGTGCACAAGTGCCACAGAAGGGGCATTTTAAATCGCTAGATTCTTATTCAAAAATACTCCCAGTTAAAGCACGACAAACGAAGCATAATTATGAAGTTCTCCGCTTAGAAATTTTAGCTAAAATGACAAAATTGTATGCAAGATATGCTAATGGGCGTGGCAATACAGTCCATTGACATTCTTACAAAATACATGAATAAATTCCTGAATTTGGTGCCACTTAGTGAAAGATATGAATATATGGGTGATTGATGAAGTGATTTGTATGAAAGTTCCCAAAGAAGACGTGATATTCCGATCGATTTTTCCAACATTATAATGCAGTGGCCGGCCATGGCGCAATAATTAGCACACGCGTCTAATGATCGTAGGTTCAATCCCGCCATACAGTCACATAGCATTATTTGAGTGACGATCACCTCGATGTGTCTGACGAAAACTTCGAAAACTTTTCAAACTGTAACGATCGGAATCGTTTTTAAACAGCAGGTCCTGTTGAGTGGTCTAAAAATAAAATGCGTGTAAGCTTACTGAATGTGAAAAGCTCTCCCCCATATCTCATTCATGAGATGCAAGGGAATTTGTTTGTTTTTGTTTTATAATGCAATTTTTGTATTTCAATTGTAGTACGCTTTTAGAAACGTAGTAGTTTACTTCATCAATAATTTACTTTAGACATTTCGGACTTTCTCTTTGTTGTGGCTGCATCAGCTTGCTCATAACTGATGTGATAATCTTTAGATATTTTTCGGAAATCATTCGGATATAGCCCTAAATAAACAAATTAAATTAAATTAAACATATTTGTATTAAAGTACAAACTTTTTTAAGCTGGACAGCTTTCTTGCATTCTTCATGGCTATTAAGGTGTATTTTCAAGAACGGTTTCCTGTGGTTCTCCATCGTCGATATCTTCCATTTAACTGCGCCTAAGCTGTTTGTTTCTATTCTCAATTATGATGATTTAAATAGCAAGTGTGGGGTATTTTTAGTTGGAAAACTCAAAACCGCTTTTCTAGGTTTATATTGGTCATCAACGCCTGTGACAGATATCGGGCCAGGCTCTTTAGAATTGATAATCTTAGTAACTTCCACTAGGCCATCGGGATCTTCGAAGCTTTGTCTTGTTGACAGCAGATAATTATATGTTGCCCACTTTAAGCACTTTTCGACATTTTCTTCAGTACCGACTTTATACGATCCATAAGTCCGAATATACGAACTGATTTAATTTAATTTATTTTTATTCAGGATTGCAATTCTAAGCCTTCAGTCTGACTTGATTAAATTACCATATTTTATATTATATTACTGTTATTATTTATATGTAATTAGCATTATTTATATTATTATTATTGTTTGAGGGAATTTTGTCACAATAGCCATACCTGATTCGTATGCTAATCTCTATTAAGAACGTGTAGGCCCATGATCGGAAGCTTATTTAAATTATGATGAAATTTCTACATTTTAACACAAATCTATTATTTGTCACATTTTTATAATATTGGTAACGATACGAAACTAAAATGGTACTCTGTTTTTAAGTTTCAGATATACCATTCAGTGATTGTGAAACACAGCATTTCTACACCATTCTGTCGGTAATTTCAATACTTCAAACGTAGTGCATTCGGAATCGAACAGCCGACGAAACTTCAATGAGAAAATCAGCTGGAAAATTTCAAATCCAATTCAATTCGAACCATTACACACGTATTAACAACACACAAAATTTATTATATTAAAAATATGTTTTGCTTTTAATATACTGCATTGATGTATATCAATACGAAATTTTAAATAAAGCGCTTTTAAATAAATTATTAACTTTTGTATTTTTAAATTTATTGTTTTCACGTATAGAGATTTTTGTTGTTTATATATATTTAATATATGTTTCCTTTATTGTTTTGTTTTGCAAACTTTACCTAAACTTTCAATTAAAAATGTATATACGACAAGATTACTATTCCTTGTTACAATGGTAAATGTTCCATTTCCAACGAACAGTCTTACAAATTATAGAATAATATTTTATATAGCTACGAGAAATAGTAGTGATAATAAAAAAACAGTCATTTTATGAGGTTAGAAACAAACGACAACTCGATCTACGAATTGGAGGAAGTTGAGCTTAACATAGCATCTGGTTCTGGTAATGTTGAGACAGCATCTTTGACATAGCCATAGATTTGTTTGCGCGTATCAGAGACTACATCACGCACCATATTCTTAAAGAAGGCTGTATGACGAGGAGCCTCGGCATAACGTTCGTAATGATCGAGAGAATCCTGAAGTTTCAGTGTCAAATCATAGTTTTTCCTCACCACATCGAGAATTTGTTCCTCGGTGGGTGTAGAAAGACCTTGTTCAGCAAGCCATTCTTTGATTTTATTCTGGAAATGTTTAACAATGGCTAGAATGTTGACTAAAGCATTTAAGAGTTTAATAACATCGTCTTTGTGTTCGCAATCGGGCATAGTGGTGTAGCGAAGAACTGTAACGGCGTACGAAGAGAAATAAATATATAAACGGTATTGATTGCTTTAGCAAATATTCACAAACTCACCCATAGCATGTAATTCGGTGAAAACTTTCTCCTCTCTATTCAATTCATAATAGAGTTCATCGTAGCTATTCGTTGTCGCCAAAAAAGTATCACCATAAGTTATAAATAAATTGAAAATATTAACCACCTTAAAAACAACACAATGTAAAAATTTTTCTTTCACCAACATTTTTTTTTTCACTGACCTGCAATGACAGATGGAATATGTTACATTTCTTTACCAGCGCCTGTTCTTGATTCACCAAGAATCTAAGTAAACCAATTAAAGCCGACCACAATTCTTTCCAGGGATAGTTTAAGCGCACTCGGCACCTCTTCTGATAGCATAAAATGCGATGTATGATACCCACACACAAAAGGTACAGCTCCATAGGGAATTTCTTCATTAAATGTGATACTACAAATTCCACCAGAAGATCTAGTAGCGTCGCCGCCAAGGGCTGAGATTTTCCCACACGATCCACATTCAATTTGCGATGACGCATTTGGGCACGATGAAGCATTACTTTAAATGTTAAATTACTGTCATGCATCATGGAGTTGGCATATTGATCTTCCGATATGCACGTTAATATTAAAAAGCAGAGTTTAAGATTGGCCACACTGGATTCATTTTTGTTGTCTTGCATAACAATAGAACTGTAAGCGGAAAAGGGGAATGAAAAATTTGCGGGAAAAGCATTAAAAAAAGCTATTATTATTCTCTAGGAAATAACTTTAGTGGTAGATGTTTAAAAAAATATTATGCTGTTTCATAGTAGGCCAAAAGTCTTATTTATCAGGGAGTAGTGTCTTTTCACAATTAGTAATAATTTTTATATGCCTCGGGAAAAAATGCTTTTTCGTATACGAACTAATGCAGTTGGTATTTGTATCCCTTTCTACTTACTTCTAATATGCGCTTCAGTCTTTTCATTAAGCAGCTAGTATATATATGTATAGTATATATTAGTATTTATGTTGGATCAAAATCTACTGTATTTGAATATGAATTATAAAATCTATCTCGTTTTTTAATATTAGAACTATTCTTAAACCATTTTTCTGGAGAGTGAAATGAGATAAATATGGTTAGTCCTTTCCGCCCAAAGCATGAATTCCGTTACGTTTACGGTAAATTGTATCTCATCAGTCTGATCATACTATTAAAGCTGATAAAGAGCAGATGGCACAAAACGTCTTAGGAATAGTCTAGCTTAAGCGAGGATGAACGATGCTTATGTATAGCTTAGTAGCATCTAATTCTAATTTGGTAGCAACTTTTCTTTGTAGTTATTTAAATTAGTATACAGGATCGACGATATTGTAGTGAGTTTTTTCCATCAACTATCTTATAAAAAATGGTAGCAGCAGTTTTTATTTGTATTGGATTTTAAGATGCTAGTAATCATTTTCCTCTTACTTGAGCCTTGCACAAACTATGTACATTTGTGTGGAAGTAGCCAATATGAGAGATTTTTAGAGGAAGAGATCGACATTATTCAAAAATGTATTCCATCGAAGCTGACAACTCGGATTGATAATCTGGCCACTTTCACTAAGCTAATCGAAAGTCACTAGCATAAAGTTCCTGCAGCAGGCAGAAATAATAATCCTTAACGCCCCCGTCAATGAATTCAGAATTAGCCTGGACAAAGAACGAATTTTTATGAATTGGGAGACATCATTTGCAGACAAATAGATGTATATATCAAGGATCTTGTCCAGGACCGTTTTTGTTATTAGCTTTTCCCGCCAATAGCATCTACTGGATGTTTTCAGTGTTTTTGTTTCTATGTATTTTTTTGAAAACGGTTTAAATTTGATCAC
The DNA here is from genome assembly GCA_019455685.1 of Philornis downsi. Taxonomy (NCBI): domain Eukaryota; kingdom Metazoa; phylum Arthropoda; class Insecta; order Diptera; family Muscidae; genus Philornis; species Philornis downsi. The sequence goes on from JAHXMU010000816.1 coordinate 834,974, forward strand.
GAATTGTATAGTAAATGAACAGTCGCACTTTCTGCCTCGCGAACGAAAGCATACACCTGTTAACACTCGTTAATCTCGTCTTCATTCAACACAAGTAACTCGTCAGCATCACTCATCTCTATACCTTCATTGCTACTAAAGTTAATCTTGCATTTCCTCCTAGAAGTAGTGTAAACTCAACTTTGCTAATCTTGAGATTTTTCGGATGGGAATATGCGTTTTCTCCATGGAGGCGTTTCCATAATAGACCCTTTTTTATCGACTTTGAGTGCTCCTAAGTAAGCAATGTTCATGTTATTATTACTCATCTCTATACCCTCATTGCTACTGAAGTTAATTTCGCATTTCCTCCTAGAAGTAGTGTAATCTCAATTTTGCTAATTTTGCAAATAAATTTCAAAAACCGCTTTTCATTCAGATTTAAATTAATTTGCAGCTGATACATTTATACCAGGTGATTCCTCTCTTAAAACGACATAATATATAGGGTGATTTTTTAAGATTTAAGTTTTTCAGGTTGGCAGCACCGGTTGGTAATGGCGTCCAAACGTCATATGTCAAAGTAAAAATGTACGGCACACTCAGCCATTTCATCATAAATAAAATAAAAAGACTAACAAACGAGCAACGACTGCAAATCGTTGAAATTTATTATCAAAATTCGTGCTCTGTGCATCCTTTGATACGACCATTTTATGGTCGTCATAATCGACATGCTGAACCAACAATTCGTGATGTTATCTTCAAGTTTCGCACCAAATTTACTTTGTTAGACATAAAACCATCAACTCGCATGCGTAGAGTTCGTACCGAAGAAAATATTGCAGCCGTAGCGACCAGCGTTAATGACGATCGTGAAATGTTAATTCGTCGCCATTCTCAGCAATTGCGTATGTGTTAGTCAACCACAAGGAATTTTTGTTTTTTCACCAATTGGATAAGTTAAACTTGGTTGACATGCGGTCTCATCAGGACGATGCAACATGACACACTGGTCGTGAAACAATGGATATGTTGAGGAATGAATTTGGTGAGCAGCTTATCTCTCGATTTGGCGCCCAAGATCTTGCGATTTAACGCCTCTTGATTATTTATTGTGGGGTTATGTCAACTCGTTAACCTATGTGGACAAGCCGAGCACTATTGAAGCCTTACAGGAAAACATAACAAGCGTTATTCGTGCAATACAGGCCGAAATGCTCGAAAAAATGAAAAACGTTCGAATAAACTTTGGCTTGTATCGAGTCCTTGTAAATCACTTTGATAAAAGATTGTTGTCTTCAAAACGATTAAAACAAAGTCAAAAGTTTGTTGCGAATGAGCATTTTGCTAAGTGGCGTTATTCGCTTTTTTTGGCTTTATATCCGAAAGTTAAGAAACTTCCATTTTTACCACAAGAGAAATACATTTCCTTCCATTTGATTTCAACTGTAATAGTGAAGCTGTCTTAACAAAACCATTTATTTTAGCAAGGTGCCGGTTGAAAAGTGCTCAAGATTTTTCGAATTCCGACAGTTTTTTCCTAATCTAAATCTAAACGTCCATTCACGATTACTCGACTACACAACAATGTTAATTTGTTTAGCGGCCTTCGAAAATTCTTTGATATCCTCCTGTCATTGTGGATTAAATGCATAATAAGTTTTTGAAATTGATTGAAATTGAAATAGTTTATTAGTCAATAGATTAAGTTTCTCCACTGCCTTGCAAAGTAATTAGATTTTGATTTGTCCACTATCGGAAAAATGTTGTACTACTGTGTTATTTTGTATAGAACCTACTGCTCTACTCTAACAAAGTAATAGTTATTTTTGAATTTCCTTTCATAATTTTTTCTTTAACTCGTCTTTTACTTACCAGTATTGAAAAACAGCCACCAGTAAATTTGTTGGATACTGAGTCATATCAATAATAGGTGCATTCGCTAAATCAGGCACAGGTTGCGTTAAGCTTAAAGTATTACTGGGCGAAGGAGGTGCACTCGATTCCGCCTGGGTGTGAGCCAGGGTTGTTATAAAATTACGATTCAAATGTACAGCTTCGTATAAAGCTAGTAGTAGACCATTGTTAGCTTTAATCTGCTGTACCCGTTCACAGCCCTCATCTGAAACAAACATATTGCCCACAATGTTTGATAATGAGGAAAACCATGACGAAGACTGGGCATTATTAAGGCTTTGTATGTATTGGCGGCAGAAATCAATTAGAGATTGGGATATCATTTGGCCATAGCTGTAAAAAAAATAATTACTTCATTTTTCATTACTTCATTTTTATAACATTCAGTTTTTGTTTACCCATTTAAAGCCAATTCGTCGGCCAATATTGACAACTGCACAATGTATGGATTGGTGGCTTCATGTTTGCGATAATTTACCAATATTGTAAGCAGTATAACTATATCATGACCATGTTGTGCTCTTAGTGTTGGATCACTTAAGAGCTTAACAAATGCATCGAAAATCGTATTCATCATTAGATATTCCAGCAACACATTTTGGCTTACATTATCTGTGCCCGTCACCAGGACCATTAACAATTTCAGACACATAAATCGTGCATTTTCTGTGACATCACCTAAAATAGGGAGAATGACGTTAAAGGTTATATTGATCCTAATTATTTATTATGTAAAAGATAAAGTAAAATAAAGTAAAAAGATGCTATGCATTCCACTGTACATTATGTCGACAATATACCGGAAATTGATCAATAAAATACAAAATAAATATTATTCATTTCATTTCAAATTTATTATATCAACACCAAATTGTTATCGCACAAACAAACTTAACACACGGCATTATGTCATTAAGCACTAGTTACGGTAAAACGCGGTAAAACAAAGCGTTATGTACAGAAATATGTACACCTATTTGCGCTTGCACGGTGGTATGATTTCATACGGTGTCATAAAAACTATTTCCCATTAACTGAACAAGATTTATACAGAGTATAGAAATACGCTACAGTATTTTCTACAAAACTTGCTACTGGTATTAGCAGTGCATTAACCTGTGCTCAACATACAAACTGTTTTTCAAGCTAATACGCTCAAGGTAATAGGCTGAATAAAAAAAAACAGATTCCCTTGCATCTCATGAATAAGACGCATTTTATTTTTAGACTCACTCGGCTGAACCTACAGTTTAACGACGATTTCGAATGTCACAGTTTGAGAGGCATTTACGACACTTTTTCGCCAGACACAACGAGGAGACCGCCGCTCAAGTAACGATAATTGCGAGAAGGCTGAATGCTTCTGGATTTTATATTCCAAGAACAATGCCACAACCTTTAAAAATGACATAATTATGGCATATGCTACAATGCAAATGCAAATGATCCAGCAATTCTACGTGTTTTAACTTGTATTTTATAGAGATTTAAAATATACCTTTACTTTCACTATTCTAACAAAATGTCATTTCATCAAAACCATGTACTTGAGTTAAAATCACCTATGTAGCAATAATTGAATGGTTCCTTAAAACTTCACCATTGCATTATTAATGATTGTAGTTATCAATTTAACGATGGAAGAATGTAAAAGCCACCTGCATTATCGTCAAAACGGGGATTTTGCCCGAAACCAAATATTGATTTACTTAAATAGGTCATTTTCTCATTTTAGTTTCTGTTAAATCTAATAATTACTGTAGAGCTCTAAAAATAGCTTTGTGTTCAATAAATCGATTTTAAAACTTTGGAATATAGGTGAAATTTAGTTCTGTCCAATAGCAATGAATGACAAATTAGTTGACCTAAAAACATTACGACAACCTTAGATAACAAGACCATATCACTTTTGGTCTTTTGATAAATCTCTTAATTTTGATTCTGATTGGTTCTAGTTTAAGAGATGTAAAAAAACTTTAAGAAATTTGTTGTTACATTTCTGTTCATATCTACTGAGATAACCCAACAATAAACAGTACGAGTCGAGCAATCGACGGGTGTTGTAAAAGCTTCTAAATTTGATATTCGGAATCGTCGAACAATCAGTGAATCTAAAAATACAATGCGCGTAAACTCATAGAAGCTTTTCAATATCCCATTCATGGGATATAAAGCCTTAGGAGATTTTTTTTCGTATGTCTTCCAAAATGGACACAAATCTACATCTTCTTCAACTTCACAACATGATATCTCCAAAACTAAGAACAAATTACAAAAAGAATTTTCCGGGTAAAAATCCTCTTAATGATGCGCTGTACAAATTATTTTTTTTAAAAAACCGCCAACAAAACCAACTATACATTTTCTAGTACAAAATTAAAAACGTCAAAAAATATATAAATATACTCATGGAGTTAAAGATAGTAGAATTACGTCGACACTCCAACTAAATGGAATTAGATGACAATGTCGAGAAAATAAAAGTGAAGAGATAATATAAAGCAGACTACTAAAATTGATTCAATTTAAATACAACGTACTAATGTCGAAAAATGTTAATTTAACTATGAATAATTTTACATATGTGGAAATTTGTGTAATAATTGTAAAACAAGAGATGCCAAACCATCGAATCAATATTACATGTAGACTATTTATGTTATCTAATTTCGAGTACACATTGAGCGATATCTTCTGAGCTAGAGTTGACAGTCAAAACGCCATAATAGTTTTGAGGATTAACAATTCTTTTAAAAATTCGTGTCACATTTATCCATTCGGATTTGCATGTTCCAAGTGATTTGAAACTATACATCGGGCGTAATAACATAGTATTAACTTTTTTCATTCTTGTATATTCTGTACTGTGGTCTAGATCGTAAAAAATTTCTTGACGCGGCACGTCATATGAAAATCGTCCCAAACTATACGATAATAAGGCAATTCTAATAGATTATCGATTTATGAAAATTTTCCACGCGGGATTATGCAAGATTTATCTAATTTAATAATGAACTACAACTTAGATATGAGAATACAGCTACCGCTTCGCTGGACAACTACTAAACTCCACTCCACAGGTTCACATTGGCTAAAATATTTGGCGACAGCTTAAGATAAGATGCCCGTTAACTATACGAAATTTATTAATAAAATCATATATTATGCATACATCTTGAACTTTGCTCCATAGTAAAAAGCAGAACAAAACCAATTTGTCATATTTTTCAGCTAATGGAACCTGAAAAAACCCGATATCCACATAGATATTTTTCAATTAAAAATAATAATTTTATAAAAACAATTTTCAGAAAATTTTATTTATTTGAACTCTCAAATAATATCTATTTGACATGTTTGCATAACTTTCTCATAACAACTCCTCTTTGAATATGTTTCCGTTTGAAACCCTAGAGGCCAAATTGTACTGCCACATTGACAAAAACATTTCCTCAACAAGTTGTTTTCTATATTTCGAGCTAATCTCCGATATTGATTGCAAGTAACATACATTTTCGACGCAACCAACCGCAAACACACAAACAAATTAATATCCAGAAACTCGATTTCCCGCGGGTTCCTAAGGTCACCTGACCTGGCTGGGCCATACCTTACGCGTGAATAAGCATGGAGCTCATTTATGGCCTATCGCCATTGCTTGTATAAATTAAAATTGAATTATCTTTACAATAGAAAAAAAAGAAATAGTAATATAAATAAATTACATTGATTAAGAAATAAGTTATTTGAATTTCTTATTGTAGCACAATTGGTTGGTGCGCCACCTCGTATCAAATCTTTTGGAAATGTCGCCCTAAATAAGACATCATTTATTTCAAGATACAAAGCAATATCAGGCTGTTTAGGACTCTAGTTGGGATAGAGGTGATCGACTATATGCTTTTTTATTGATTCCATTTTTCGATTACATAGTTTTCCTATTACCGTCTTAAGGCTTAAAAATATATTTGCATTCTTAAATATTTGTTAAATATTAAGGAACAGTATATTTGTACTGTGACCTGCTACAGCAAGTATTAATACGTTTCTTTTTTCTTGGCAGTAGAGTAACAAAAATTGGGTTCAGTTTATCTAAGAAGGTGTTCGACTAAAAAGTTACGTTTCTTAAGCAGATCTAATTCAAACCATTTCCAATATCAGCATCATCCCCCGTTTCCCGTCATTTAACATTTCACGTCTTTTATTTTCGTTCCCAACACTTACCCAATAATATTTGATTACAATGATCCATCAATTGTTTCATCCATTTGTCCATATGATCATAACCAAATATCTCATTGAGAATATCATAGGAATTGTCGGCTGTTGATTTCTTGAATATGGCGTAGAATAAAGAGCACAAGGTTTGCAAACTATTGCACAAACGTTTGGGATGATCTAAAAGCAAAGAAAATAACGTCCTGATAATGATTCTACATTATCTGAAAACAGTGAAAAAAACCACACCCAGCCGGATGGTCTCCTCCAACAACCGTGACGGTAAGGAAATTCCCTCATACGCAATAACTCACCTGTGTCCAACATTTCTATGCATTTCTGAAAAATCATATTGAGATTTTGTTTGACCAAGGTGAACTGTTCCCCGGTCAACTTATTAACCTCTCCTTCCAGGCACTCAACGTTAGGTTGTAGCAGAAAGAACTCATTCCAGAATTCAGGACTATCTTGAGTGGGATCCTCGCCACGGAAGAAAAGCTCATAGATGTAAACAACTTTTTCTTTGGGCCTCTTGGAGGAGCCGCTGCCACTGCGCTTACGTGAAGTCATCCTCTTTCAAATGGGGATAATCTGAAATTTTATCTTTTGGAGAAATTTTTGTTGCTTTTTTCTTTTCTTTTATTGTTTATTTTTGTGAAAACCTTTTAAGTTTTCCTATGTCTTGTTCTGTCACTTTGAGCAAGCAGTGTAACGTCATTTGCCCATGAGATTGAGGCGTAAAAATGTGCGCAGTGGGGCTCTGGAGTGTGTTGTGGAAGTTGAACAGCTGTTATTTGTTTATATTTTGTGCGATGTAGGTATTGAGGGAAAGAGTTGCCAAATCATTAAAGTAAAAAAAACGTTAAGTCTAAATTTATAATTGAATGATCATTGAGTTGAACATTTTCACTATAAATTCAAAATGTTAGCAGACGAACCCGTAAAACGCCTAAAATTATTTAATTTCATCTCATTGACCTTAAAATTTAAATACTCTCCGTAGGCACGAGCAAACCAAATCCCCCCATGTTTGATGCAATGATTTATATTACTCCTGAAGGAAAGATGGATTTCTTCCCTTTCATACTTTATCGGTTTGTGAGTGTGAATGCAGAACGCAGCTTAATGAACTTAAGGCTTACGGGATTAGGACAATCAATTTACACGGTACCATTAGATCCTTCGTATGGAATTGCGTAAACTTACTGAAGGAATTAATCAACATAGAACAGAGTTATGCACAACCAGAATTCTCTGTGGGGAAAAACAGAAATTCGGAAACGTCATTATTAGACCATTTGTTTGAAATGTTAAAAGGGCATCTGCCTGTTAGCTCCGATAACGACATTTTGCTATATCGTAACCAGAAGTTGCAAATAGACCATGTCAAGTCGCCCTATCTGGTATCTCCCTTATAAGTTGGCCGATTTAAGGCTACATATTTATGTACTTTGTATTGGTTTACGGCGCTACTTAAAGTCCAAAAAGGAAACTACAGCAAGCTGTATCTATGCCTTTCTGTTTCATTTTAAAAGATAGAATATATTTTTTTATTGGTTAACATTTATTTTACAAAAGCTTGAATTTGAGGTAATATAAAAAGGATTCTTACAAGAATTATTTTTTAACTTAGAAACAATTGAATCGAAATGTTAATTTTTCAAAAAGCATATACGCACAAGTCTTTTTTCGCTTTTATGGCAGACAGTTCTTCGGTTCGCAATATTTAGTTTATTGCTTGTAAACATATAATGTAATAAAATGTAATATAATATAATGTAATTATAATTCTTAGTAAAATTTTGGAAAAGTCGACCAAGTGTCACACCTTTGGTGGTATCTTCCATACAAATGACCAATTTAATCCACATCTTCTTCTACATAGCCGCATTCATTGTGGTATCTTCCATACAAACGGACCGATTTATGAAAATTAAATCTTACTCTTTAAATTCTTAATATCTAATTTGATGGTACCGAGCTTTTCACATTATTTTATTTAATTCACATGTTGCTAAGTTCATATCTCTATCATTCAATTGCATTAAATTCAGCGAAATTTATCACACATCAAGTGTATAATAAAGTCACTAAAATAGACTTGCACTGCACGTGCCTTAGGAAAGATTTAGTAAAAATTGGCTTCAGTTAATTGTAATTTTGTTTCTTTTATCGCATATTAAGTTAGAGTAGTATTTAATAAGAATCGGCCGATTCGCTGTGCCGCTTTTGCCACCAAGTACACTTTTGCAGAAATGCAAAAAAAAAAAGACAGACGAAGGACGAGTAAGTTAGTTCACTGGCTGTAGTAGTTATCAAAAAATTAAGGTTTTATCGAGTAAAAAAGCTCTCTCTATGAAGCTTTTAAAGCTTCCAAAATTTTAGTCTTCAACTATTTAATTTTCTCCTTCTGAATAAGGGCAACATATTAAGCGGTGATATAAATATACCGATTGTGTAAATTGTACATTACCAACTCTGAATTGATCAAACCGAACTTGGCAGTATTGCATACATAAAGTACGGTTGATCTCCTCCAACCTCTTCTTTAATCAGGGGATTTTCGCGATGTATGATATCGGTTTCTATATTCTCTTTAAGGTTGCATGATTGACAACAACTAAAATTATAATAGAAGCATGTTCATAATTTATTTCGTGGGATTTTGATTAAAAGGACGTTCACTTTTCACAAAAAAAAAAAAAAAAAAAAAACAAAAAATAAAAAACAAAATCTGTACACCCTTATCTCTTATTTTCGTATTGATTCAGACAGTGTCAAGTTCATTTGAAGATCGATTTATGCATATTCGTATTCAGTATACACCTTGGGCTAAAGCTAAACAGATTACAGTACCGACGATTTCAAATCTATCACAACGATTTTTATCCAATAAGCTCAAAAAATGTCACTATCATCGGTGATAACTGGCACAATTATAGGATGTCTCAATGTTCTCTTATACACATATCTGTTCGCTGAATCGTTTGGTGATCCCATGAATATCGATCATTCATATGGAAAGGTTACAATTTCACATATGCCCATATTGGGCATCCAAGATCCTGGCACATATGCCATTATATGTTTATTTATGAGTATTTTCTCCATTCTCTTGGTTTTTGGACTAGTAAAGGTAATGTGAGCATCTGCAATTCATTTGAAATAAACTACTTTATTTTTGTTATTCTAAGCAACGACCCTCTTTAATGTGGCCCTGGATTTTGGCGGCATTCCACGTATTGGGCAACTATGGGTACCTGGCATTACACTGCTTACTCCAGTGGCTAACTGAGGTGACAATTCAATGCCTAGATCACGAGTGTGTTGCTGTTGTTATAGCGTTTTGTAAGTTTTAACTGACTTTTCTAATTATAAAATTAACTCATACGCATTTTTCTTTTAATTTTTACTTCACAGTCTTTCAAGCCGTCCTCTATTTTATTGTATTTAATATTTTTACCCATTTATTCATAGAGAATTTAATAAGGCGTTATGAAGTCACACGTTGGTAATTGAAAATTTATTAAAAGAAAAAAATAGCTTCTATCTCAACATTGCAAGAGCTAAATTAAATTATTCACATGAAAATTTAAAATATACAATTTATTAACATAAAAGTACAGAAATTTTAGTCAAGTGAACTGAAAACATACGTCTTCACTCAACATCCTTTTGCGTTGCTACCAAAAATACTCTAAATTAAAACAGAATAAAAGGAGCAAAACTATAACTCTCTGAAGTCGTCCATTTCAAAGGTGTGGATGGACCAACGATTTTTGCTAAATCGGTCAATTTATGTGGTTGGCATCTAAGGGACAGGGTAACGCGATCTGTGTTCAATCGCAGTACTAAATGCCTGGTATTAGTTCGGTTATACTGAATATAGTACAAATGTATGAAAGATAGAAATATATGAAAATATAAGTTAAATAAAATAATCTATAGGGGAACTACTAGAGAGGGCGTGGTCACTTCTCTAAAGATTATTTTTCGTCGATATGTTCATATATATATATATATATATATTATATTTTACCCAATGTTATACACCAATATAACTAATCAGAATTTAAATTACCCCAAGCTGTGATTTGGACTATAAATCGTAGTCTAAGGCTACGAACCCTTAAATTTCTATAAACCAGTCAATTTATATGGTAAATAACTTAGATTATCAATCAGAACTTAGATTATCAACCCTTTAATGTATGACAAATTTGGTCGAATTTGTCACAACCAATAGAAAGGTATAAAGGTAAGAATATATGAATTAAGCCGTAAATGACCGGTGAACCACACCCTTTCTAGTAGCTCCCCTAAAGATTATCGTTTAGTCGATTTTTTCTTATTTTACTCAATGTTATAAAGCAATATAAATGATTAGAATTTATATTACCTCAGACTACGATTTAGGGATCAATCGATTGGAAGATATGGCGGTAAGGCTATTGGTTAAGTCGGTTATTTATATGGGCAGTATCAGAAGGGGCGTAATTACGATACTTAACCGATATTTCTCCAGATATTGTAAAGAACTGTAAAACAATGTAATGAAAACAAATCAAGGCTACTATAGCCTGTTAATTAGAAACTACAGACGATTGGTTCAATTTGGAAAAAATGGTCAATTGATATGGGAGATACCACAATGTGTGTGCCAATGTGCTTCGTTTCCATTCTGAGACCCTATTTTGGCAAACATTCAAAGCGCACCAAATTAGACCAAATTTAGTTCAACTAATTGGAAGATATGAATCCAAGAATGTGAGCTACATCGGTCATTTGTATTTGTATAATACCAGAAGAGGTGGGTACGATTTTTTTTAAATTTTACCAGGAATTATGAAATAATGCTACAGACAAAAATTTTTGTTCCTACAGTTTATGAATAAGCAGTTACGGGGAGGAAATTGAATTTCGGAAAATCGGTCCATTTGTGTAGGAGTTCGCAAACTTCAATATATTAATTTCTCTTTTTCTTACCTCTTTAAACTAATTCGTCGAATAACACAGTAATTGTTAAGTTCTCTCACTTTGTTATTAGTTGTGTAAAGGTCGGTTGAAGAAAGTATATTTTACTAACGAACTAATTGTGATTGTCACAGGTAGTTATTTATTTAGGTGCTTTGCAGCAATCTATAGTTAATGAATCAAACAAGAATTCTAACTAAACTCAATTATAATTAAAGCTCTCTAAAGTAAATTGTTGGAGATGACAAGCTTGCCTCAATGCTATTCCGTAACGACACAGAATCGCATGCTTGGTAAATGCAGTGACATCTCTCAACAAAATGCATTCTGACAACAGCAGTTATCAACGCCCAATTTGTTTCGGAGATCTTTTTTTTTTATTTTGACAGTGGGTAATTTGTCATCGGTCATTCCTGGGGTCTGCTTCATACCAAGTGATCATATTTATGTACAAAATTCTACTCAGTCGCTCAAGCAGTTGAATTGAAGATTTCATCTATTCGTATATTAAAATATGCAAATATTCAAATATGTTAATGTCGCAAAGCTGACGATGCACAGTGTGATAATTTCGAAGGAAGTGGAAACAAATCTGGACCTTCTGATTGGCCGATAAATACAACATATTACGATAAATACAGCATGTTGTGACAAATTTTATATATTGGGGTTTAAGTTATTTGTTTGGGACGTACCGGAAGATGTGGGATAAACTCTCCCACTACCTGTTGTTGTTGTTGTAGTATAAAGCGAAGGAAAATAACGGGTTTCCAATAGGGTCGATGTTGACAGTCTATGGCGGACATGTTATTTTTTGACAGCTGCTAAATCTGTTGTTTTTTGCAATATTGAGCAATACACATCCAAATGATAATCCTGACGCTGCTTGAGAGTTTTTGGAAGAGGACCCCAATTTTGGCCGAAAAATTATCTATAGCGACAAGACGAATTTTTAAATGAATGGTTATGTTAGCAAGCAAAATTCCCATATATGGGAAACATGTATGAAACCGCAGTTCTATGTCAGAAGCTGCAATCCATCGACATCGTCAAAGTCAACATAACCCAGGGGATAGCTCAAATTCAGTCATTTTTATGCGGTAGAGGTATTGAAATTTGGACCTCTCGAATCTATGTCACCGTGCGAAGAGTGCGGACATTTAAACTGTGGCCAAAACAGGATCTTCTCACACATAAAATATAACAATAAATATTACAGTGATGCCACTAAAAAGGACATGAAATGGCGTGATTCCTTCCTGTTTCTAGAAATTTGTACCACATTAATGAATACGCGCTGAAAAGTTAAAGAAAATTACGAAACATTTCATATTTCAAGATATGGGTCTAACCTTTGTGTTGGCAAGTTTTTTTTTCATAGCATTTTTCTCAAACCATTTTTCTCAAACCTATTTGTGGCATAAGTCGAACATAATGTACCGAATTATCGTCAGAAAAAGAGGCTTCAAAAACGACCCTTCTGTCATATGGTCGACTTTGCCAAATGTTATACCAACCACAATATATCGTACATATAGGGTGATTTTTTAATCGTAGCTTTTTTTTAAAATCGAATAAAACACTCAAATTTCCATCATACATTATGGAATCGATAAATTGGGCTTTGCCATTAAATTTTTAAAGATAATTTCATGTAAATGTTGTCCGCGGCTCGGTCTCAAAATGTCCATTCTGAATGTCTAATTTTTCGTCACTTTTTCGAGGATTTCGGCTTGTATTCCACGAATAACGCGGTTATGTTATCCTGTAAGGCTTCAATAGTGTTCAACTTCTCCACATAGACTAACGACTTTACATAACCCCACAAGAAATAATCAAGAGTCGTTAAATTGCAAGATCTTGGGGACCAACTCACAGGGCCAAATCGAG
>JAHXMU010000816.1:848354-867084 GCA_019455685.1 Philornis downsi
TATGTATGTATGTATGTTGATTTCAATTTCAGTATGTTAATTCCTATTGTTCTTTAAACTAATTTCTCACCTTGTTATTAGACGTGTAGAGGTCGATAGAATAAAATATATTTTGCTAACTAATTGTGAATATCATAGTTAATTATTTATCTGAATGCTTTACAGCAACAGCAACAAATCAAATTAGAATTTCAATTAAGCTTGCTAATTATTAAAGCTATCTAAAGTAAACCGTAGTAGCGATGTAAGTTTACACCAATGCAATTCCGTGGCAACTCAAAATTGCATGTATTGAAAATGCAATAGAATCTCTCAACAGAGGATGTATTGCTAACACCTCCTACCAATGGCCTGTTTTCGTTTTTTTTCATCGATCATTTCTGGACCTGCTTCATTCCAAGTGAAACCATTTACATAGAGAATTCCACTCAGTAGCTCAAACAATTGAGTTGGAGCTCTCATTTACAAATTCCAATTTAAATTAGATTTGAACATTCGAATGTTGAAATAGGCAAATATTTAAATATGTAAATGCAGCGTCGCGTGAAATTCATACCGCACAGTGGGATAATTTCAGAAAAAGTGGAAATAAATTTGCTATTTTGAATGTAATAAATGGGGCAAATTGTCCCACTATCTCTAGTTAAGTTTAGTAAAACAAAATGGTACTATTTTGGATATTTTAAATAGGTCATATCAATTCTCAATTATGGGCGAAAAATTCATTTTACGCCGCACAAACCAACAAGGCGTCGTTAACTTTCCACTTACAGTTCTAAATTAGAATCGATGAAATTACAGTGCTTAAAGTTAAGTGGATTCATATATACGTTTCAAAAGTAATTGTAAAAATAAAATTTTGTTTTTTTACAACATTTGTGTAGGCTAAAGGCCTGCAGCCTTTAACCGATTCAAAATATTACCATCAGCTAAATTTTAAATGAGTCTTCTGTACCAAATCTTGGCGATTTCTATCATCTATCTATGTGCTTATTTGATTTCTATTAAATCCGTTGTTTTGTGTGGAAAGTACGGTTGCGGACTTGCCAATCCGGAAAAAAATTATCGTATGGAAAGTTCTTGCATACATTTCAAAAGTTATATATTTCTTTAATAAAAAAATTCTATAGAAGTATTCAATTCTGCATATTGAATCGATTTTATTCTAAAATTTAATGACGGTACGCAAATCAACTAAAAAAAAAAATCATAAAATTCACGGGCCGATAAAAAATATACTTTCTTTCAGAACATTTTTCTATATTAAGAGTGCCTTTAATGGCACTTTCCTATCGGAAAAACGTCTTTCACAAAACTTTTTTATGTGAAAATTGTCTTTTATTCCCATGGCACTTCGGAAGACATACTCAATATACAAATCTCTGAGAAGATTATTTTCGTGTAGACATTTCTTTTCAGTGGCAAAATTGTTTTCCAAGAAAACGGAAAATACAAAAACACGATAATTGATTATTTTATTTTTAAGTAAGTCAAATTGTTCTTATACGTATACTGCAAATTGTACTTATTGTAATTTAATTTATTTAAAACTTCATTCATTTTATAACATATTATTACCTAGTAAATAGAAATAATTACTTGAGAACGACTTAGTTTGTAAGCTATCACCAACGTAATACACGAATAGCATCCCTTCTACCCTTTGAATAGTTTTATCAGGGGAGATCGTTAAAAAAACTATCTCCCATGATTCTCAGATATCAAACGTCTAAAATAACTGAAAGAAACGTAAAAAAATAACACTTGAAGAACTGCAATTAGAAAAGATACATATTAAATTAGAAACATATAGGTATATGACATTTGCAACATACCAAATGTTGTGGTCGGCAAAGGACATACATGTAATATTTTATCAATTGCACCTTCAGCTTTCCACCAGAAAAAATATTCTAACATTAGATAACTGTAATTGGCACAATTATGAAATGCCAGCAATATCCATGGCCATATTAAAATGTTGCGTTTCTGCGAAGGCAAACAAAAGTAGATTCAAAACTGACTCTTATAGTAAATACAACTTAATGTAATGTTTGATTAGGCCAGCTATGGTCAGCACTTGTAAGTAGTTTCATAAGCAATGCTTGGAGCTGGCCTCATTCGTTACCAAATATAAAGTGTGTATTGCAAATGAAAAGCTATTAATTAGGAGTCCTTTTACAAATCAAGCGATAATGCTGTTGTCATTTAAAAATACCTACTACTGGACTGCAAAGAAAGTGCTCAAAATTATATGTTTTCATTGGATCCACAGTGATCGAACGCGGCACCCGAATTCTCCCTAATTAATTTCATTCTACATTCAACAAACCAGTTATCAATGACTCCATCAGCCCTAGTACATCTCTTTGCAAATAAACCCTAATCCCCCGGAGCGGTGTGTCAGAGGAAATTCAAATACTCCCCGAGATATTAAGACATTTCGGTAGATCATACATAGATAATGATCTATGATCTAATTATTGTCACCGTCAATTTATAGTAATTTTATATAACGCTTGTTTTTGAATTTATGGTCGATCTTCAATATATGATTTTAGTTCTGAATCCGGTTCAAGCAATAATAAATAATTGCTAATAGAAATATAATTGTAAGTAAGTATTACTCCAACAAGGGAGCAGGAGTTGAGACAATATATACCATGAGAAAGCTTGCTAATAGGGCGGTTCCACTACGGGAGGTATTCGGTTTTTGTTTGTTGAACTACAGAAAGGAACAGTGTATTGTAATCGAAAATATTAATTGAATTCCTCTCCTCCTATGAGGATTCTTATCTGCAATTTCTACAATTCTGACTTCATGTATTTGATAAGAGACGATCTACGATAAGAATTATCTCTCATCCACTTAAACTTCCAATAATTCCAATTGTAGAAAACTCAGTTTATTTGATTGTCACTGCAGTCTTTTTATTCTTTATACGTTTCGACTGAAAGGTCGATTTTTATTTAAAAAAATCGTTATTATAGGTCGAAAGACCATTAAGTAAAGTGCTCTTTAAGTTTAGTCTTGTCGGTTTGAGCACTCCGATCTAGTCTATAGATAAATTGTTATCCCATTGATTTCCTGTTCGAATATTCCTGTTTCATTGTGGAATTCATACTTTTAATTTCAAGATTTCAGCTTCTGCTGTGCTATTTATTTATGAGGATGTTCCCACTATTCAACGTTTTCCCCCTAAAATTACGAATTTCCCAAAATTTCGTGTTCATACCTGGACAGAGGAATCGACGCATTCAATCTTGTGTCTTTAATTTTAGCTATAATATTTGTTTCAGTGCAGCGTACCACCACTTTTCATTAATGGTTCCATTCCCCTGAAAATAAAAGTATCGCAAAACTTTTTTCTTACTTCTCTCCTAATTTATAAGAAAGATCAGGGCACCAATTTTCATGATTCTAAATTTAACCATTTATTCTGGCCAGTGGCACAATTTTAATCCCTTTTTACCCCTAAGAACATGAATTTTGAATTGTTCTTCTTACCTCTCATTTAGTCTTTTAGAAAAATATGGATATCAATTTGGGCTTGGCGGCTGTACCATATTTGACTCTCTTATACTGTTTCTACCCTTAAAAGCACGAATTTCGAAAAATCAATCATCATGGACAACACATTATATGATTCGGTTTGGCCATTATTTTAATCATGTTTTTACCTCTAAAGGTATGAATCTCTAACAGTTCCTGTCGCGTGCCTACTTTAGAAGGCGCGCCTACACTACAAGTTATAAGAGAAATATTCATAACTTACCAATATCATACCCAACAGCAGTAATATAGAACTGAGACACATAGCAAAGCTTACAGCGCTATATACATTCAAATCGTTTACACCAAATACAGGCGGGCGACGTGTTAACGTCGCATAATGTTCCTTCATGAAATCCCTATAAAGCAGGGATTCAACAAACAGCAATAAATAGTACGTAACGTATAAGCATCCTGCGAGCAGGACACCCACTGGCATATCACAAATCATGTCAACAAAAAGAATTCAAAACTGAAAGAAAGTGAAAAACAGAAAGGTATTGTAAATGGTAATCAAATTAATTTTTATAATAATTTATATGAAATTAAATGAAATTAATCAATAAAAAATTATTTTTATGCTATTTATATTTATACATATGTATATGTTGATTTCAATTGCAACATACTTGTATATTAATTCCTCTTTTTCTTACCTCTTTAAACCAACTCATCGAAAAACACCGTAACTGTTAAGTTTTCTTACTCTGCTATTAGACGTGTAAAGGTCGATTGAAGAAAGTGAACATCACAGGTAATTACATATCTGGGTGCTTTACAGCAATCTATAGATAATAATTCAAATTAGAATTCAAACTAAACTTACAGACAATTAAAGCTCTCTAAAGTAAAGTGTTGTAGATGACAAGTTTGCCTCAATGCAATTCCGTAACGACTCAGAATCGCATGCATTATAAATGCAGAGTCTTCTCTCTAGCCTTCATTCCAAATGAAATAGTTTATATAGAAAAATTGTAGGCCTTGTTTAGAAACTTTAACTTAAATTAGATTTGAATGTTCGTATGTTAAAATATTCAAATATGTAAATTCCGATTGGTGGTGCACAATGACCCTGCACAGTGGGATAATTTTGGAAAAACTGAACTGAATTTCTGAAAAACTGAAATCTGCACGTTTTTAATATGATAAATGAAATATATTGGGATAAATGCAATATAATTATTGAAGTCTAAAGTAACTTACTTGGAGATTTCAAAAGAAGTGGGACAAACTCTCCCATCGCCTCTAGTTGTATTAAGCGAAGCAAAATACTACCCTTTTGAAAATTTTAAATAGGGCGCAACAATTCTAAGCTGTGGGCGAAAAACTGAATTTATGTGAAATCCTAAATTAGAGTACAGTCCTAAATTAGAGCCTACAATGATATTACAGGGTTAATGCAAGATGGATTTATATATACGTTCCAAAAGTAATAGTAAAAATAAAATTTTGAGGTTTATGCCATTTGTGTAAGTATATTTTAAAAGTAATGGTGAAAATTACATTTTGATTTTTTACGTCATTTGCATGGGCTATACTTGAAGGGGTGGCGCAAAGTTGATATTGCGGCAGTTTTTAAGGTAAAACTTTGAAGAAAAATTTGTTCACTAGAGGGCACTATATCTTTTGCAGGGGGAAATTGTCTAACACTACTTTTAAAACAGCTGACGTAAACAACCGTTTACTTCCGCCATTTCACAAGATTTTGTGAACTTTTTAATGTTTTTAATGATATGAAATAAATAAATAAAAACAAAAAAAAAAAAATAATTGCAATACACGAAAATATCACATCTCAAATTTAAAATATCCACAATATGACATATATATTATGACGTAATATGTCTTCTTGCGATTTTACTGTTTGAATATAACACAAAACCAACATAACGCCACAGATTATTTTGCACGAGGAAACAACATTTTATAGAATTTTTTCCCCGTTACGAATGAATGGTAACAAGTTTAGGAAAATATCGAAAAATCTCATTTATATACCATATATTTTTTATCGAACCAATTTTGAACACTTGTGGACAATAATAATATTATTAATATAAGAACTTAACTCCTCAGCCGTTATAAATAAAAAAAAACAAAATTTTTTTATAATGAACCCATGTTTACAAGGTTTTAGATTACAAACAGAAGAAGTGTTTATACAATTTAATCTTAAAAGTGTTAATTGGTTCAATTAACTTACGTGAATGTTTTGGAAGACTATTCCATATCCTAATTATTCTTACCAGAAACAATTTTTCATAGATTGAAGTAGTAAAATTTGGAAATATAAATTGAATATTATGTGTAAACCTAGAAAATATAAATTCGTCAAGATGCGAAGATGGAGAATTAGAAATTACAGGTTTGTAGAACTATACTAAGACCCGATAATTAATATAGGTGGCAAGTGAAAAGCCAAAAAAATCGATAATACCTCTTGAAATGTGTAATGAAGGCGTAATTTCTAAACATATCACAAAGTCGAATTAAAAACTCTCTCAAGCGTTGTAATATTTGAGTTAATAGTACCAGAGATTTTCTCAATTCCGTACAATATATGGAAAAATAATAAAGCTTTAGCAATTCTTTTTCGTATTTGTAATGGTAGGTAAACATTCAAAGAGTAGTCTGCGCAACACTTTTAGCACTTTCGAATAAAGAGCATCCAACTGCTTACCAAAAAGTAATTTCAAAGATGAAGTGTCTTGGGATAATCTTAGACTATAGATTATCCCAAGACACTTCATCTTTGAAACCACTTCAACTTCAGTATTCCAGATAGGTAAACTCATCGTAGGGTTTCCATAAAATGGGAAAAATAACATCGCTTTAGTCTTATTCGGGTTGAAATACAAGTTGTTATTTTCTAACCAATTATCTACAGAAATTAACGAATTATTTAATCTAATTTAATTTATTTATTCAGAATTGTAATTTTAAGCCTTAAGGCCGATTTGATTAAATTGCAATATTACAACATATCTTCTCCACAATTCAATAACAAATACATTATACAACTTTACAATACTAATATTATAAAAATGTATTTTTTAATAACAGAAAAAAAGTCTACTTATTAGAATTTTTCATTTTGTATGTTTTTCCTCCTAAAATACATAATTATAACTTTAATTGGAATTTACACCTACTCCATAATATGACGAAAAATTTAATAACAGATTAAATGGTAAAAGTTAATAACTGCCAGTACTTTTTTTTAAATTTAATTAACTAAGTAATTAACATGCAATACAAGTAATGGCTCAGAAAAAAAGGAAAGAAAAAATAATAAGTTTAGCGATAATCATTTTCCCGTTCAGAATGTAAAAGAAGATGGACAGCAAACTATTATACTTGAAATGATTTGCTCATATAATATTTTGTGTTATAAATAATCTATCGATTAGTGCGAATTGATCGAGTAAATTTACATAATTTTGCAAGAAACAGCAGTGATTGATTTTTGATAGAATTAAAAAACAAAAGTAACGAACGACGAATAACTACAAAATTAGGAAAGGAACAACTTCACTATCACAAACAGAACACGTGCACAATTCGACGAACACACAACAGATAACGTATAGCACGATTGAAGGACAACTGGATTTTCGTTATATAGCTTTTAACTGTACCGGCATATATTTAAATACAATGATTTCTATGCGGCATTATTAAACCATTATGACATTATAACGCCCAAACATTCAATATTGCGCACAAATTCAAGCTACCCCATTGTAGGACAAATTCAATTCACATGGATGGGAAGCAAACAACATTGTTTTTGTCTTAGACGGATTCACTTTAAGTTTATTTGAGGACATCCACACAGAGAGACATTGGAATACATTCTCATTTTTTGTTTGAATAACGTCATTATTGTGGTAACTTCCATTGAAAAGCAGCTGAACATCATCAGCAAACGCAAAGCATAAACAATTATCCAACCTACTAAACAGATCATTTAGATACAAAATGCGGGACACCACTTCTAACTGGCACTACGTTCGACGTCACACCATTAAGTCGCACGAATTGCATCCTATCACATAAATATGAATACATAAGTTTGCATGCATTTCCCCCAAAGCCATACAGTTGCGAAAGCTTGTTCATTAGACTTATTGATAGATTGATATTATTTTCCAAAATTTGTAACATTTGTTGTTTGTATTGTTGACTTATCAAGTTACCAGGTGTGTAAAGATGGACTAAGGAAAGTACATTTTACTAACTAACTAATTGTGAATATCAAAGGTAATTATTTCTCTGGGTGCTTTACAGCGATCTATAGATAATAGTTAAAATTATAACTGACACTAAAATTGTTGATAATTAAAGCTCAAACTAAACTGCTAGCGCTGACGAAATTACTCCAATGCAATTTCATAGCGACACAGAATCACTTCCATGAGAAATGCAGTGAAATCTCTCAACTCCCCCTTTCTTTGAAATGAATGCCATCCATCAGCGGATGTGCAGCAGATATTTTTCTCTGCTTTTTGGCGAAAAGAACGACAATTTCACATTCCAAGTGAAACTATTTGTATAGGAAATTTCACCCAGTTACTGAAACAATTAAAGCCCCTGAACATACAGAAATTCCGTTTCAAAATCTTCTAAAGATTTGAGTAGTAGTGTGTTGAAATAGGTGGACGTTGTACATTGTGATAGTTTCGAACAAAAAGTGAGTAGTTTATAATTGTTCTAATTTATAGTTTGTGCATGACATGAAATGTTTGGGAGTATTGTTGGATGATAAGCTGCGCTTTGAGAAGCACATTAGTCACGTTGCTTTAAGTGTTAACTATGCTTTGAGGCAATTATACACAACTTATTTGTCGCTCCCGCTGTATGTGAAAAAACAACTGGTTCATGCCCTAGTTATGCCAAGTATTATGTACTGCTTAGAGATATACTCTGCTACTAGTCAAAAATATATGAAACTCCTTTAATTATCTTTGAACAGAGCTGTTCGCTACATCTTTTCCCTCTAGAGACCTGTATGTACATATAACACCTTTTTTTATTAAATTTCCCGCACAATTTTGGTTTGGTCGATTTCGTTCCGGCAATTTTAATGTCAAAGATGCACCACGCTCTGGAAGGTCAAGTCCGACCGCTTTGTAAGTACAGTTTCAATTGCCTAGGAGCTAAACATTGTACAAAAAATCCATTTGGAACCACTAGAATAGGGCTGGATACAAAAAAAAAAACTGGATATGTGGGTGCCACACGAGTTAACGCTGAATATCGAATCTCTGCTGAATCGCAACAAAATAGATCCATTTCTGAAGCGGATGCTGTCTGGTGAGGAGAAGTGGCTTATTTACACCACTATCAAGTAAAAACGTTCGTGGTCGAATCACGGCGAGTCGGTGCCAATTGTGGCCAAACAAGGATTTACAATCAGAAAGGGTATGCTGTGTTTGGCGAAATTGCCAGGTTGAAATCGAACCTGTACTGTCAACAATTTCACCATTTATAGGAAACTATCCTTCAGAAAAGATCAGCTCTGGCCAATAGATAAGTAATTGTGTTACATCAAGGCTCATCAACAGTTTCGGGAGCTTGGCTGGGAGATTCTTATGATTTAACCTTATAATCCGGCTTTGACATCAAGTAATTACCAGCTATTTCTGTCAATGGTGAATGATTCTGCTGGTGAAGTATTCGTCTCAAGAGAAGCTTGTGCATATCAGCTGTGTTTCTATGAGAATTAATAGAAATGCGTTCAAAATGGCAACAATTTATCAAACAAAAGGATTGACCTAGACCGTATCATTCTAGTCATGATAAATAAAGCATTCAATGTGGTACAAAGATAATGAGTTTGTTTTTACTATATTTTATATATATGTATGTACTTATTTGTATATATAGGTATGCATATTTCTAGTTGTTACAAATGAAATGACGGAACGAACATATCACTATCCTTTTGTCATGAGAGCAATAAAATTAACTTCTATTCTATTAATTTCTATGATGTGTTCTAAAACTTAATGATGGTACTCGAATAAGTTAAAAAAATGAACAAAGTTCACAAGGCGATATAAAGACAATCTACTACATAGAGCTAAATAGCAAAATGTGATTTTTGTTTTATTTAAAATTACATATATTTGATCTAATATTCTCATACATCATGGCCTTAAAATGAGAAAAAACTGTGTAATAAAACAATATTTCAACAACTGCAAATAAAGATAATTCACAATTATTAATCGTATAAATTGTAAAATACTCCAAATGATCTTAGGAAACATACCTAATATTATAGCTGGTATATGACACTCGGACTGCGCCAATCTTTCTGTTATACCCTCAGACATCCACATGAACAAGTAATGTAACATCAGATTGAAAACATTGGCCATAATCTGAAATGCTGCCAATATCCACGGCCACATTAGATTGTGGCGTCTCTATGAGGATGGGAAAAAAATATGGGATATACAATTTGATAGTGAATAATTCTCAAGTTTTTCATCTAGAGTTTCTGCCCCGCATCTTCTGGGAATTCCATTTTTCACTCCCACAATCACAGTAAATTTATACGGGAATTTCGGTTCATGTAGTCTAATATGTAGATATATATCTTATTGATATCAGCTATGAGCTTAGCTCTCGAAATGTGAAATTTAAAGGAGCAATATTTACATGAAGACAAAGACCATTTTGCTACTAATATATTATATAGGGTGATTTTTTAAGATTTCAGTTTTTCAGGTTGGCAGCACTGGTTGGTAATGGCGTGCAAACGTCATCTGTCAAAATGAAAAGTGTATAGCATACTCTGCCATTTCATCATGGAAAGACTAACAAACGAGCAACGATTGCAAATCGTTGAAATTTATTATCAAACTTCGTGTTCTGTGACAAATTTCGCACCAAATGTACTTTGTACATAAAACCATCGACTCGCACGTAGAGTGCGTACCGAAGAAAATATTGCAGCCGTAGCGATCAGTGTTAATGACTGTGACCACAAATATATCTTTGAGCGTCCGTGACGACCAAAACACCTTGTCCGCCCATCCTACTGTGTGTCTGTTAAAAGCAGGAGACTTAAATTTTGCACAAGAAGTTGGATAAAGTCGGCCCAGTAGAAAAAAACTTGCCCATACTAGATCCGAACTCACTTATGGGAAATTTGAAATTTTTCTGATTTTTTTTTTAAATTTCATATATGCTCATTATTCGAAAACAACATTTTATATAGAAAAAACCATCCCTATTTATTTTTTTTAAGCAATTGCAATTGCCTTAATTATAAATGTTCCTAATGAAAAATATTAGAAAAAATGTACCCAGTTTCACTGGAAAAGGGGAAAGCTACCACATTTTTATTACCTACGAAAAATGGGCGTTTCTGGCGCTCCAATTTATCTGGCTATAAGTCGACACACTGTTCTCTATGAACAGTGCAAAGACTGAACAAATTTAAAAAAAAAAATACATTTTTTACTATTTTCTCATTGAATAGTTGACAGATACAGCAAGAGCCTGCCGCACCTTTGTAATTTCTCTAGAGCTGTTGTAATTAAAGACGTAATTACTGAAAAATATAAAAAATGCAAATTTTCGCTAGAAAACGTAACAAGTTGATATATTACGAGCATCCATGAAAAGAGCCCTTTTTTGAAAAGTCGGTGTATCGTTTACAACACTAAGGCAAATTGATCCAGTAGAATAGAATAAAATAGATTTTTTTTTTATATGTTTTTTATATGTTGGCAAAATATGGGAAAACGAAAAACCATGAGTTTACTTTGTAAGACAGTTGAGCAAAGTGGCGTCACTCACAAAGTGTCAAAAATTATTCCAAAAATCACCAAAGTAAGAAAATTCGCTAAAACAGAAATGTGTTTAGAAGTCGGAAAGGAAGAGTTCAATCGTCAAAGTAATGACTTTTTTTCCTGAATGAAGGTTTGTGCTTCACAATAATTGCAATGGGTCTCCAAAAAATTCACAAAAATCGCTGACATATTTGTTGTTGTTGTTTTTTTTTTTGCTCCATGTAAAAGATACTACTGTGTCCAACAACAAATTTAATATAATTTCTAACTTCGGATAGAAATTTTTACCAAGTGACAACAGAAAATCGTAACAAGACAATATAAAATGAAAAAGCACTAAAATCAAAATGTGGCAATATCTTGAAAGTGAAGCATCAAAGCGTGAGAATGTTCAGAATTTTATCACATTGTTTGTTTAGTAATTTTTATTTATTTATTTATTTATTTTTTTTTTTGATGAAACATTGAATTATGTGATCCATTGAAAGTAAAAATTCTAAATTGAAATTTCTGATTATATAACATTTTCTTTTAAAAATATTCGGGTGCTTTTCACCCTAGGCATAACAATGTGTGAACTTTTTTAGAACCCCCCAGAGCATTAAGATTAGGTGTATTAAATGAATTTAGCCTCCCCAGAATGAATGAATTTATGGTGCTACCGAATTCTTTGGCAGTTGAAAGTTTTAGAAACGGAAATTTTGTGTAAACGAAATTTCATTTATTGAGTTTGGCTGAAATTTTTATAGCAAAAGTAATTTTATTTGAGGTGAATACCTCGAAAAATAAATTAAAATCTTTATATATATAATTCTACTGTACGGGCGTTGTCAGTGAACTCCTCTTAAACGGCTGGACCGCTTTGCATAAATTTTTGTATATGCGTCTGGGTGGTGCCCGGGATGGTTTAGATTTACAATTCGGTCCAATAGGACAATGGGGCGTGGTACCTCCATACAAACCATAAATTAAATATCCAATATTTCTGCTCCTGTTTATGGTATTTGAACAAAATTTGGTACATTGGTTTGGTGTACATATCTTAAGTGCTGCTGCAAATATGGGCGGGATTGGACAATGGGGAGTGGTACCTCCTATACAAACCACAAATTAAAAAGCAATTATTTCTGCTCCTGCTAAAATTTGAAGGTAAAGCAACGTTTGCCGGGTCGGCTAGTTTTTAATAAAATTTCCACAAATGTTTGTTACGCCTTTAAAAATATTTACATATTCAGACTCAAGTCACAACCGGTCCTCTTTTTGAAACCTTTTTATTATTTAGATTGTGTAAAAAGTAGTTTAACTATATATTTTTAAGTGCCGGTGACATAAAAACCGAGGATTCTCTCGAAACTAAACTATGTTTCGAGATCTGTTCAGCGAGGCCTACTTCATATATCAACTCATTTTGAATGTTCATCGAATTTTTTGGGCGTTACGACTGTACGTATTACAAGTTTTTAAATGATTTAGTGAAAAACACAATTCCGAGTCGATGTCTTCGCCGGGTTATCGAATGCGAATGCGCTAATATGTACAAAAAATAGACTACGGTGACACGCCGATCGTTTGAGCCGTAACGGCTTAAAACACTGTCTAGAAACAATCAAGTGTGCGGAAATACTATTACAGCAGATTTCAAATTTACAAAATTGACATTTTTGTTTGAAAAATATTAAGCATTCATTACAGACAGGATAAGACAAACAATTTGGATAGCATAAGAAATATGTGAAAATACGCTCTTTAAATACTTTAATTATAACTTACCAATATAACACCCAAAACCATGCATAGGGAAACAATGATCATAAACAAAGTCACTGTAGTGTATACATTTATGTCCACTATACCCAACATTGGAAGAAACAACGTTAATTGCTTATAATTTGCTCGGGCCGTATCTCGATGAATGGTGGATTCAGCAAATAACAGAGAGTAAACTAAAACATTCATGCATCCAACCAACAGAGGCGCCAGTGGGATTCCCAAAACCATTATGGCTGCTAGAAGACTTGGGGGAGCTACCTATGAACTTCACCTAAGGGTTAAACATTAAATCGATCATTTTAAAATTGATCACATTAAATACGAAGTTTTATTATAGCACAATACTTACCATATACTTTTAGTACCGTTTTTATATTTAAATTCCTCCGTTTTTTTTGTTGAAACAAATTGAAGTAAATAACTAAAAAATCACCGCAAATTTCTGATTTGTTCTTACTGAACCATTTGCTATACAAACATCGAATGAGAAAGCTAAGCAAATTTATATTATTGTATACATCTCCGATTTGTAAAATAATCTAGAGATTATTTAAATTGGAAGTCAAGCTTAGATTGCTGAGAACTAAAGCTCATAGAAGAGAAATTTAAGAGATGCCAGGTCTATGATTTCATAGGGATGAAATTAGTTAATTTATTATAATTATGAAAATACCTGGAATTTTGAAGTTGCGCTTAGACGACGACTTTGTCTTAAAGACTTTAACAATCATAACAAAATATACGGAATTTTGAAATCGGGAAATGTACCGAATTTTGAAATTGCACTTATATGTCAGAAAAAAAGAGCAAAAATACTGTTTTTACTCATATCAATATTGCTTTGATAGTGGTATGTAATTTTTCAAAAATTGCTGTCTTGAAATGCTGCTATAAATTTTGAATATCGAATTTTGGAACGGGAATTGGATGTAAGTATGAATCAAACTAAGTAAGATAATAATAATAATGAATAAACTAGTTTTGTCATTTTTACTTGTTACCACAGAGCACCATATTTCAAAACTTTGGGCGAATTATAGCATGTTACTGTACTGTTTTTATAATTGCCGAACATCTCATTGTGATAGAAAATAGCTGTCAATCTTGTTCCTTTGTGAGTTGCTTCAGCAAGTTTAGCACTTATGAGGGCTGTCCCAAAATTACCCGACCTAACAAAGAAGACACAAAAAAGTTGGGTAAATGTTCTTTATTTTCTCCTTTTAGCTGGATACACTTTTTCCAGCTATGTTCAAAAGCTGCTATACCTTGCTCTTTAAAATAGTCATCAACCGCAAACTATACCTCTTCATTGCCGTTTTGCTATCGTACAATTTCGGCCAAAAGAAACTGGTTATCATTGATCCGAAGCTTTCAACATCTCACCAACGTCATTTTCAAAGAAGTACCGATCAATAATGCTGCCGGCCCGAAACCTTCACCAAACAGTATGCAGGAAAAAAAAAACTTGGAAGTACACCAAAAGTGGGAACATTTGCATTAGCGACAAAGTAGCACCATGTGCCGATTTTCTATTTTCAGCACAACTGCTTCCAGGTTACTTTCAATAATGTAAATGTATAGACTTCAAAGTAGTAATAATAATGCAACTTTCAGGAAAATAATGATTTGAAGTAATGAAATATTTTGCTTTCAATGAGACGTTTTCTTCCCTTACAAAACTACAGTAGCAGTTTCTCTCAATTTAATATAATTTAATTTTATCCATTATTTGGATAATGATTTCGATGAAACTTTTGTTTGTTTATAATGCTTGGACCTTGCTATTATGTACGAAATGCAATATCATTTAAATGACCGCCTCTGGATTGATTGCAGCAGTGGATCATCTTGAGGTAATTTTCGTCCACTTTTTTTGCACATTTCAGGCGGTATCTCGGCGATAACTTGATGAATGTCGGTTCTCAAATGCTTCAACGTTTGGGGATTATCCTCTCAAATACAGTCTTTGACGTAGCCCAAAAAAAGTCTAACGGCGTCAATTCTCATGATCTTGGTGGCCAATTGATTTCGCCTAAACGTGAAATTACGCTTTCCGAAAACTTCTCATGCAATAAAGCCAAAATCGGTCGTGTTGTGTGGTTCGTGGCATCGTCTTGTTGAAACCACATGCCGTTCAATTCATAGTATTCAACTGTAGGCCAAAAAAAAGTGGGTGAATTGAAATTCGTACTATCCGTCACACTTTCTCAAACAGAAGCAATATTTTCGGCTGTGCGTACATCGCGATGACGCACAGGCCTGACTACATCTGTGGTGCTTTCAATCTCTTGAAATTTCCATATAACCTTGCCAATTCCTTACACAGAGGGTCGCTTATGACGATCATAATCACCCTGTAATGCACAAAAAATGCCCACGTTTGAATCGCCACTTTTACAGTAAGTTTTAACTATTTGTACGCGTTCTTCGGTTGTTAAACGATTCATATTCGTAAATGGCAAACCTTTCAATAAATAAATAACACTTTAGATGACAGATACTTAACACCTGACAACCTTGCTAGACGGGCGGATTTGAAATTACTAAATGGATAATCCTGTATTAATCAATTGGATATGAACTGGTAATCTATTATATCCAATCTACTTTTAAAATCTTAAGGTACACTATATTTTCGCTATTTAAAAAAAAAAATATTTTAAGAAATGTATTCGAAAATATAATGCCAGAACTACCTAACACTACGTAAGTAGTACTGAAAAGTTGCCAAATTACAAGTACTTACCTCCTGTGACAATCCAATGTTAAATTAATTTCTCCTTCAGTTGCATAACCACTGTGTAAGTAGTTGTAGTGAATATTGTGATGCTTGGTCAAAATGCACAATCACTGAGTGAGAAGTTGTGGTGAATATTGGGATGTTTGGTCAAATTTCTGGGTATCTTTTTGTGTGGATGCATTGCCTCGTGAACCTTCTATGGGTTGTCGTCGTCCCATATATGGCAATTTTTTTTGTTAACATATCTGTTAATCCGAGAATGCGCCTAATATTGGAGTCCTCTTCCAAATGCAACGTACACTTGTAAAAGTGCAAGTTCAAGTCTCGACCGAAAATGTACCAAGTTGAAGTCTGCGAAAGTTAGAAATCTTGTGCAAGGCGAAGAATCGATTGTCTCTGGTTCTCCTGCATGCTTTCATGAACAGCTACGATCTGACATTATCTTGACCAAATCGGCCGTCCCCAATTTGACCACCAAACGTTAGAGAATCGAATTTCGACGAACTATTTGATTTCAATAAAAAAGTTTTGTCACTTGTACGCACTACTAAATCGTGTAACTGGAGATGATGATTTGGCATTAGCGATTGGCCAATAAACAACATATTTGATAGACTCCGCCAAATCAATATAGTCACTTTAGACTATCAACATTGCCCCGCCCTATTTGGAAAATCCATTATTTAATCGATCGTGTAAAAACATATCCGCTGAGACATAAAGTATGTATGCCTATGGCCTTTATAACTTCACGCTTATATTGGATTTTGAAATGTTTTCGACTGCAATGACTTCAACTGGGCGCTTCGAATTTCGTCGTCACAGATATATGTACCACCACAACACAATTCAGTAAACCAACCTTTTACTATACAAATTTATAGTGCATTGCAGACTTAATAAATATTTAAGCCTTTCTGCTCTTTGCTATTTAAGCCTTTTCACTCTATACATTCACGAGTTTGCCGGCCACAAATGAATATCAAAGAGAAATCTCAAATTTTGACGATAGGTCATAAATGATTGATATGTAACCAGATTATCGTTGTACTCAATGTAACAATCCACTAAATTCACAGGGTTTTGGCTTGTCCTCATATAAGCTTAGATAACACATCGATATAATACAATTTTCACAATTTTATTTCGATTTTTTTGTTCCATTTTCTTTTCCTTTTGATCTATCAATATTACTTAGTTTGCGATTATCTTCATCGGCATTGAGATTTTCTTCTCTTGACAGAATTCCTGAATGTGGTATTGTTTTGTGATCCCCTTGCTTTGGCTGATTATGATGCTGTTTCAGTTTAATCTCCAACTTAATATCCTTGTACAGGCTGTAAACCAAAGCTAAGCAGAAAATTTGAAATCCTAAAAGGATTTATCAATGACAATCGTAAATATGTATACAGTCATACTTATAATCTAATATCTTACCGAATACTGCAAATAATATGCCAAAGAACACAGTAGAATTTGCTACTCCTTGGAACGAAGACTTAATAAATATATCCTCCATGACTACAATGACACTGTAGACCAAAACCACAAAGGATGCCACAATCCAGGGGAGTATACAGCGGGACCGTTTCTGAGCCATAAGAAAAAATCATATCACATTTTTTTATGCTAATATAATTAGAAATCAACATGCTTCACCTCCACTATGCCCCAAATAAGTAAAACCGAAACTATAACCATTAAGATACACATTGCCACATAGATGCTGCCGTAGAATTCTCGCTGGTTTTGTGTCTCCTGCCGCTGTTTATAGCTTTCATAGACGTCATCGTATTCATTGTAATCATAATTGGAAAACTGATGATATTTCAGATTAATTGTGAGCACAGCCCATACGATGGAATATGTGAGTATATTCAGACATCCAATGATAACGGCAATTAGCGACCGATTAAACCATAGCATTTTAATGCGAAAATTCCAATCGTATTAAGAGGGCCACTCAGCTTTCGTTCACTGAAACCAACGAGCAATAATCGCCTCGAACTGCGAATCAACTAAATGTTATATACAAATAAAAGCTTCTTTTGAATTGAACAGAGGAAGATATCTCAAAGCATTGGTTGGCTTATCTCAGGCGACGGGATTGAGAAAAATCGTCGAATTGGTGTGAAAAGCAGGTTTAAAATCATCGTGCGGATCCAGGGAAATTTTTAATAGTTTTAATATTTTAACTGAAATTCAGATAGCAGTAACTTAAGGTTCCGAAAAATGTATTTAACTTCAAGAGTTTTATTTAAATTTCGTAGATTTCAAAACTTTGTGTGTGTAATTCAGAAAAAGATTAACATTCAGTAAAACATCAATAAAATTTTGCAAAATACAGGGTTGTGCGCAAATCGTCCTACTGTCAACTGTCAATGGAGACCGTTATTTAAAGATGTTGCAGTTTTTTTTTTACCCAGAACTGCGCCGAAGACATATCCGTTTCAACAGCATTTGGTTTGAGCAAGATGGAGCAATTGCACACATATTCAGACCAGTTATGGCGGAGTCTCCAACGAAAATTCCTAAACAAATTAATATCAAGAAATCTCGCCTTCTCTGGTAACCCCCATACAAATTATATACTCGTATGTATAATTACAATTTTAGCCACATGTTACTGGATCCTTACCTGCGAGGGCAGTCTTTCAACTAGCCGACCATTATTGGTGCCGGTAGTTTGAAAAAAATCATTTTGGTGAAAAGTGGCAAAGTGGCCACGTTGTTTAGTATTTTTATTTAAGTCAGCAAAAATAAACGATCTCAGTGAATTTGTAAACATGGAAAAAATTGGTCATCGTTATGTAATTCAATTCAATTCAATTCAATTCAATTCAATTCAATTCAATTCAA
>JAHXMU010000816.1:867094-891136 GCA_019455685.1 Philornis downsi
ATTCAATTCAATTCAATTCAATTCAATTCAATTCAATTCAATTCAATATTTCCATTCGAAAGGTCTCAGTCCAACCAATATTAAATCCGAGCTATTTACTCTGGAGGAGTCTGTTCCTTTGTTCACGACTGTAAAATATTGGGTAGCAGAGTTTAAACGAGGCCGCACGAGTTGCCAAGACGAACATCGTAGTGGTGGACCAATTCAGATGTCCACGCAAGGCACGGTTAAGGAAATCCACGAAATGGTATTGGATGATCATCAGCTAAAGGTGCGAGAGCTTGCTGATAGGCATTTCAAAAACTGCTATACATCGTATATTGGCCGAAGATTTAAAGATGAGAAAGCTGTGCGCAAGATGGGGGCCGCGCTTACTTTAAATAGAGCAAACAGCATCGTGAAGATGTTTCAGTAGAGTGTTTGGCGATGTTTCATCATAATAAAGCCGAATGTTTGCCTCGATTGATAACCATGGATGGGACATGAGTCCACCACTTCACTACTGAGACAAGGAAACAGTCAAAGCAATGGACTTGAATAAGAGAATCGTGTCCAAAGAAGGCAAAGACGGTTCCATCTGCAGGCAAAATTATGGTGTCTGGTTTTTGGGATGCGCATAGGATTATATTGTTATTGATTATCTTCTGAAAGGAAAAACCATAAACGGCAAATATTATGCTAATTTCTTGCAGCGTTTAGGTGATGAAATTATGGAAAAAGGCCGCATTTTGCGAAAAAGAAAGTGTTTTTTCATCAAAAAAGTGATCCAGTTCACACATCCACTATTGCTACAGTAAAAATTAATGAATTAAAGTTCGAATTGCTTCACCAGGCACATTATTCGTTAGATTTAGCTCTCTCAGATTATTTTCTATTTCCAAACTTGAAAAAATGCTCGGCGGTAAAAGATTTGCCAACAATGATGAGGTGGAGCCTGCGGTTGATGGCAGTTTTTACTATAAACAGGATATAGAAGCTATTGAATATCGCTGGAAAAATTGTATCGAGCTAAAAGGAGATTATGTTGAAAAATAAAGAAACATTTTTCCAACTTTTTTTGTGTCTTTTTTGTTAGAAAGAGTCTTCGCCTAGTTTTGGGACCGTTCTCGTATCATCTAATTGCTCCAAATTCAGTATAATTTAGCATGCTTCAGACATTTACCGGATGAAAATGACAAGATATTTTTTAAATAATCTATCGATTCACCACCTTCATTCTGGCAACACTCACATTTTTGGGCCAACGCAAAATGCTTTTGGGTGAAGGTATATGTAAACCAGTTAATCTGACTAAAATGTGTACATTTACACGTTTTTGAAAAGATATCATATCAGAAAACTTTCGTAACGTGTACATATGAAAGTGTTTGTTATTTTATAAAGTACCCACTTTATGTAGATCAACGTCAAGTATGAACTTAACTTTTCAAAATGAGTAACGTATCAAAGGTTCACAAAGCGCGTCAGGTAAATAAACTAGCGTAGGTGGAAGAACAAAACAAACTCTATTAACATCTCTCCGTCCGACATAAAATGTCCATCACAAATCTTGAGTACTAAATGTCATTGCTATTGTTTTCAAGCTTTCATTCTTTTTGTTTGTTTAACGACTCTCCTATATTCCCCTGTCATATTTCCATGAACACTGTCATGTTGTTTTTTTTTCCTTTGTTGTGCTAGATCATCGATGGTCGAGCCGATCTCACCGGTCGGTAGTGATCACCGCACACTTATAAAATTCACCAGCTCAGAGCTTTCGCATTTAGTTGATATTCAAACGTAAACCCGGCTTGAGCGTGACCACTTTCAATTCACGATTTTAATTGTTCTACATAACCAAGAAAAAAAAAACAGAATCATACAAAATGCGTTTCGCTTTGGGCTTATTCTTGGGTAATTATTTTTTTGTTTTAGTAAATTTCATTGTTTTTTCAGTGCATTTCTTGATAATTGTTTTAATTAAGTGATGATTAAAAATGATGATAAAAACTGGATCATTCGTGTTTGAAAAAACAGAATTAGTGTCAAAATGGCATAAAGATTAAATTAGATTTATTATCAGTTGAGGATAGTTCTAAGAAATTCGAAATGGAAAATTTTAAACTATAATACGACCGTGAATAGCAGATCCGAATAAGTAGAGTGTTTTTAGTATACTGTCGTTATTACCTGTATACATATTCACAATATATACCTTTTGACCTTAGCTGATACCTGATTTTAGTGTATCTGCCTCATGTGGTGGTTGGTCCATTAACTGGGGAGGATAACATCTAATGCGGGTTTTAATTTACTGGAAATTCTTTGCGCTTGGATGTCCAGCCAAAGTTATTCTAAGAGCAAGGGCATGATCAAAGACCAAGTGGAATGCAACAGCGTCAACAACTTTCTGCTGAAATGAAAAAAGTAGCCTCCTCAAGGGAGAGTTGTATCTCCTCTCCTATAACAGCACTGCTGAACAGTGTACTCCGTTTTATTGATTAGAAAGATAAGAAAATTGAGGCATATGCCGATGATATGGTCATTACGTTAGGTGAAAAATATCTACTTATGCCTTTGTTAGATTATATGAGGGCGGTCTCAAAACTAGCCGACCTATCAAAGAAGACGCACAAAAGTTGGGAACAATTTTCTTAATTTTTTAACATAATCTTCTTTTAGCTCGATACACTTTTTCCAGCAACATTCAAAAGCAATAGCTTCTATACCCTGTTTATAGTAAGAACCGTAAAACTCCATAAAATAGCCATCAACCGCAGACTTCACATCTTCAATGTTGGCAAATCTTTTACCACCAAGCCATTTTTTCAAGTTTGGAAATAGCAAATAGTCCGATGGAGCTAAATCTGGCGAATAAGATGCCAGATGTGATGAAGCAATTCAAACTTTAATTCATTAATGTTGGCCATCGCAATAGTAGATGTGTAATCTAGAGCATTGTCTTGATGAAACAACACTTTCTTTTTTGTCAAATGCGGCCTCTTTTCCATAATTTCATCACCTAATCGCTGCAATAAATTAGCATAACATTTGCCGCTAATGTTAGTTGGTTTTTCCCTTCTGAAGATAATCAATAAAAATAACCTCATGCGCATCCCCAAAACTGATGCTATGACTTTGCCTCTTCGCCTTTTTTGGACACAATTTTCTCATTCCAGTCCACTGCTTTAACTGTTCCTTTGTCTCAGGTGTGAAGTGGTAGACCCATGTCTCATCAATGATTATAAATCGACGCAAAAATTCGGCTTTATTGTGGTGAAACATCGCCAAACTCTCTACTGAAACATCTTCATGACGCTGTTGTTGCTCTAGTGAAAGCAAACGCAGCACTCATCTTGTGCACAGTTTTCTCATTTTCAAATATTCGGTCAATATACGATGTGTAGCTCATTTTGAAATGCCTATTATTTCAGCTAACTCACGCACCTTCAGCCGACGATCATCCAATACCATTTTGTGGATTTTCTTAACTCTGTCTGGTGTGGATCCCTCAATTGGTCGACCACTACGGTGTACGGCCTCGTTTAAGCTCTGCTCTGCCCAATATTTTACAGTCATAAACGAAGGAGAAGACTCGCTCAAAGTAAAATATATCCCGACTTTAATATTGGATAGACTTAGACCTTTCAAATGACAGTATTGAATTACATAACGGTGACCAATTTTTTCCATGTTTACAAATTCACTGAGATCGTTTACTCAAATAACCGTTGGCTCAAATAAAAATACTAAACAACGTGGCGTCTTAAAACTTAAGACATGTCTTTTATAAGGTTGCCACTTTTCACTAAAGTATTTTTTTTTTTCAAACTGTTGGCACCATCTATTCTTCGAATACATTTGTCCTCTATTTAATTTATTCTCTGGCATAACGTTTAGACATACGTTCCGGTAAGCGAAATGAAAAAAATGAACAGATTTCTCTGAGTCAGCACTTTTTTTTTGTACTTTTTTTTATAAAATGAACATTTTTAACAATTATTATTTATGTATTTGTTATTTAAAGAGTTTCGAACTACTTTTCTCTCCCCGAGTTTTTCATTGATTCATTATAAATATCCGAACTCTTCATAGAGAAAGTACCTCTATTCGATTGGCGGATATCATCCATAAATACAATACTAACATTATCGTCCACCAGGATATATGATGATAGAATAAGAATATACACGGCGTAAATACAAGTCTGCAACATCTACTACAGCTGCTTAACAAAAAGACATGAATTTATTAGAACTTATAAACTTTGTTCCATGGTGCCTGGAAAAAAGCATACGACCGCTGATCTTCGCACTGCATTAAAATTCCTTCAGTTAACTTTATTGCCGAAATGAGAATAGAAGATATCCTTAAGCCAATGGTCGGAAAATTATAATTCTACATAAGAGCATATTTGTCTTCGCTCTCAGCCAGCTTACTTCCTCTGTAGCGACTAAAGGGGATGACACACTAACAGATCGATCAGACAGATTTAACCCTATTTATGGATAATTTTATTAAAGGTTCATACTAAACATTTCCCGATCGCCTAGTATCAGGAGGAATATATTCCAACAAACTGTCTCAGTTTTTACTGCACAATACTCGTACACCTAAGGCATTGGTCCTTACACACAATGGCCATATTATATGTGTGGTCACAATGAAAAAGGTCTTAAGTGGAACTAAGGCAAAGTCGAGTTTATTGGTTATCATTGTTGCACTAATTTTGATTCATATTTATATCCAATTCCCATACCAAAATTCGATGTATTTTAGTACAATTTGAAAATTTTTTTTGTAACCAAAATATTCAACTAAAAGACAAAAATTAAAGGTTATGTTATGTGACTTTCCCCTATTATTAACAGAAATCAGGTAACGGATATGCAGTGTTAATGAGGAACCATTTCTGTAAAATAAGTAAAGTAGATAGAGAAGGCAACACAAGTAAAACAATTACGTCATAGACTACCCAATAAAACCAAAAACGAGGTCAGAACAGAATTGATACAAAAACAAATTTCGGCCACCCTCTTCAGCTCTGTCCATCGGGTTCACTGCCGAGACATTTCGTGCCTGTCTCTCTTTGAGCGGTTACAATTGATTTGTAGAGCTATCGACAAGACTAGTAAAAGCCAAGCAAACCGATATTCGGTGTCGTTGTTAGAAAGGCGATTTTCAGTGGGTCTAAAAATAAAGAAGTTTGTTTGCTTATTGATTGTTAGAAGCTCCATCATATCCCATTCGTGGTATGCAGGAGAATTTTTCTTCTTTTTGCAGTTATATTCTGGCATATTGTGATTCTTAACTTGATTGTTTATTCTCTCTACAAAACAATTTTTGCTATTAAAATCAATTAAATTAGAATTTTAGTCAAATGAACTGACTAATAAATATCCTCATCCCATGTCCCAGTAAAGGGTGTAATGTCTAAGGCCCTTAGGATGGCAATGAAAGAAATAGAGAAAATTAGTCCAGATTCAGAAGTTACGTTACGCTACAAAATATTAATACTGACCTAATTTTAAGCTAATAGAGCCTCTGAACTCTAAGTTACAGACGGAAAATTGAATTTGATTAAATCTAACGCTTTGTATGGCAGCTATCAGAGCGGGAATGGTTAGTTCGCCCAAACTAGAGGGTAGCGAATTACATTGTGAAAAGTTTTAGCGGACTTGAGCAGACATTTCAAAAGTTATGATAAATTTAGAGTGCTCGAAAGGGTGGGGCTAATTGTCCTACTATCATAAGTAGCAACATAGAATATTACGATTGGCCAGATTTTAGTCAAATCAGGCACGCAAGTTCCGAATTACAAACGCCATTTTGTGCCCGAACTACCAGAACAATAGCGGTGAGCTTATCCAGCTACAGGCCCAAGTTAGAATATAGGTAAAAATATACAGTGAGCAAATCCAATTCCTTTTCCACTGACCAAAGTTGGTTGCTTCTGGGCGATTGTTTCTTTCGGACGGTCCAACTGTTGAATTAAGATGATTCCCTGCCAATCCCGCCGGCTCATCGCGATTCGATAACATCTGTTTTCGTTTGACGATGCCGTAACTGAGCCGCTTTTTATCACCAGTTACCATCCGCTTCAGATATAGATAGAGCGGATAGAAATTCGGACCATGAGGTTTTTTCTTATGTTAACTTATATGACACCCATATTATTCTGCCTTATTCAAATGGTTCCAAACGATTTTTAGTGCAATGCTTTTGTCTACTCAAAACAGTGCTTACAATGACGATCAAAATTGATGATTTTCATTATTTTGTCCATGTTTTCGATAATTGGTCTTACAGAGCATAGTGCATATTTAATGTACAAATTACTGAAATGTAATCGACGAAGCCAGCATTGCGCGTGATTGGCTGTTGCAGTATTAGGGCCATAAAGACTAATTACATTTTCAGCCACCAGGCTTGCGTTTTCGCCTTTATTGAAGAAAAATTATAAAATATGGTGTATTTTCTCTTTGCTGGTATTCACCTTTGACATTGTCATAAACAACACTGAACCAACAATCACAAAACTGTCTAAGTAGTTTTTTTTTAGATCGAAATCTTATCTTTCTGAGGCCATCTAGCGTAATCTATTGGGAAAATAAGAGATTTTTTACTATACCCAATATATTGACCAAAGGTTTAGTGGGCATGCTTAGATATTCTAAAGGTTTCGATAAAGAAAATATTTTAGAATTTAAATTGATCTGTACAGGTGGTACCTAAAGGCGTGGGGTTACCCGTCCTAATATTGCAAGTTATATTCTCGAACTAATTTTTACACTCAAATTATTTGCTTGTTAATGTTTAAATTTATATGAATACATATTAAAAACATGTTGAAGAAATTTTGTAACAAAGTAAAGTCCAAAAGGATCGGTTGTTATATTAGTACAAATGAATAAATAATACTTCATGGGTCACTCTTTTTGCTAGCTTCTGATTGCTTCTTAGACAGCCCCTTTCTTCTTTTTTGATGAGAAAAACCTTTGTATGC
This sequence comes from Philornis downsi, assembly GCA_019455685.1. Classification (NCBI taxonomy): domain Eukaryota; kingdom Metazoa; phylum Arthropoda; class Insecta; order Diptera; family Muscidae; genus Philornis; species Philornis downsi. The sequence goes on from JAHXMU010000816.1 coordinate 874,080, forward strand.
TAATTTTCTACAACAATATCAAATTTGTTACTTTGAGTAGGTAAAGGCGTTCCGTTTCGTAAAAGTAATTTATTTTCTGTTTAATTTCGCGCAAAACATGAGTTAATTTATAGAGTATTTTCGTTATTATCCTTCAAAATAATTAATATTTCTTTCAAATTCTATTATTTCAGTCGTCTGCTTGGTTGCAGTTGTTTTGGCTTCTCCAGCCAAAAATAATAAGCAAGCTCCTGCCTGCTCTAGCAGCTGCCGTGATAATTATGAACCAGTTTGTGCTAAGGCCAAAAATGGTAACAAGGAGCGCCTCTTGACTTTCGGAAGCGAATGTGTTATGGCCAATTACAACTGTCAACACAGCGATGATCGTAAGTTATATCTCGGCACTATAAACATTTACGATATGAACACAATCACGTTCCCGTATTGAGATTAACTTTCTCTTTTAATTTTATCTTACAGCATTCGAGGTCAAGTCCAAAGGTGAATGTGGTGGCAATGTTAGCGTGCGCTTGTCCTAAATAATCAAAATAATCACAATGTATACATGTTTATACGTAATAACATGTACTAATGGAAAAATCACAATTGAATATATTTTCATAACAATAAAGCATATATAATTTATTTTTTTATAATAGTTTTCTTTTGTTTGCAAATAGTGTTGTATGTTTAGTTTTATAAGGTTAATTTATATATTTTTGTTAGACATCAACGAGCAATATCGATCGTTTCTTACATTCTCCAAACTACACACACTACAAACACGATATTTGACTTTGTCCACTACATGTTTCCCATTTGATATCAGACTTAAGCTTCTACTTAGAATTTCTTAATGTATATTCATCTTAAACAGTACCATCGGTGAAACTTTCTAAGAAAGCTTACGCAAAATTTGTATTTGAAAGGAATTAGGATGTTAATTAACGCATTAGACTACGACGACATCATGGATTAAGATTACTACAGAACTAAATAAATTCCCGAAACATGTTAGCGTGTTTTGTAAAATCTTTTAAAATACCAGCAGATTCTTTCGTTTTGCTTTAAACTATATGTGGGATGACAAATAAGCTGCTTAGTTTTCTTGCTTCTTCTGCTGCTTCACTTTATAGTCAGCCAAGGCAGCCTTTATGGCATCTTCGGCCAACATCGAGCAATGCAACTTAACGGGGGGTAATCTCAACTCCTTAGCAATGTCGGTATTCTTCAATTTTCCAGCTTCATCGATGGTTTTACCCTTAACCCATTCGGTGGCCAATGAACTACTGGCTATAGCTGAGCCGCAACCGAAAGTCTTGAATTTGGCATCAACAATTTTGCCATTTTCATCGACTTTGATTTGTAATTTCATGACGTCACCACAAGCGGGTGCTCCAACTAGGCCAGTGCCAACACTAGTGTCTTTTTTATCTAAAGAGCCAACATTTCGTGGATTTTCATAGTGTTCAACAACCTGCAAATAAACAGAAAAAAATGATACCAACATTAGTAAGCAAATTGACGACAAACCAACAATTAACAATTAACTTCTTATCTAACCAAACACTCTAGGCTGATAATGCGGACGAATTTGTTTATAAAAATAAATGCAGTTTACAATCCCTGCTATGAGCGCGTGAAAACAATAGAAGATCTTATGGAGTAATAACGAGATCTATAAAATGTATAAACAAATTTACAAGAAAACAGCAATTTGCAATCATACGTAGATATTATGGGGAACATATGTTGAAACCATGTCTCAGTACGTTTGTTAACTTTTGCTGATTAAAAGTCGCCAAGTCCTAGCTGGTCCATATTGCTATAAGAATATATCATAGAAATGAATATGAATGAATCTTATCAAATTTTGATTATCCTTTATATAAACATGACCGGTTGGTTAATGTTCATTTAGAAGCGATATTTGAAGGCGGGGTAGCAGTAATAGAAATGGTCAATTGAAACAGATCTTGTGTGAAAAGTTGCGTTCAGATAACTTTACAGCAATGGGGGAAAAATATATCATATGCATACGAGTACATGGCATAGCTGCAGCCAGGTTTGTGAGAGGTCTTTATAAGGAAAATAGTAAAATGGCGAACCATATCTTAAACTTAAAGGACAATTGTTGAGAAACGAAGCGCTAAACAATAGGAGGGTATGGGGATACAAATGAGGGCTGAAATACCTATCAAGAAGCCAAACACAAAGCTTGTTTTGTGCAGTTGTAGGGCTGCGAAGACAATGAAGGAACACTGGTCATGAATACCTAGAGTGAGATCCAAATATGCCAGAAGAATACTTGTACAATTTGCTTATTTAGGAATGTGGCAAAAATCAGGATCACGCTAACTATCAACATTGGCTGACCATCACCAAGCTGAAATGAGATCAGTACAACAATACCACATCAAAAGAACAAAATAGTTGTTGGTACCAATAAGCCTTGCGGTAAAGCTACTCAAGACACCAGACAATGGCCTCATGACAAACATATCTTTGCATGAAGGCTAGAATTGTAGGCTTGAACGGGAGCACAACCGATAATTGCAATTTAAGCTTATTAAGTAATGGGTTTAAAAGCGGCTATGTCGTGAGAACAGTTTTCCACCCATCGGATATACGGTCCTTCCCGGTGTGTTATGTGGAAGGCCTGTTTGGTCCGACCAGATTGGCATTGATCTAGTACATCGACAATTGACAAGAAATTCATACTGCGACAATTACTGGAAAGCCCCCCATGACACTGAAACGACGAGTAACACCTTTTCCTCGATACTTCTTTGTGGAATAACTCTATCCTACCGAAATATTCAATAAAATAAATATCATGCCTAGTATTCCATATTGTTTAGAGATATATAGTGGCACCAATAAACAAAATATGAGGAATATTCAGATGGCGTTTAATAGAGTTATGAGATATTTGTATTCACTGAGGCGTCGTGTTCATGAAACACCGTATGTTAAGCGTTCCTTGGGATGTAGTTTTAAAAACTATATCAATTTGAGATCTTTGTTGTCATTTTGTAAAATTAAAATTGTTCGACTGTGTAGTCCTCAATTTCTTTTCAATTTGTCTAATTTTTCACATTCCACTCGTAATAAGCAGCTTCTTATTCCTAAAATAACTACACTCATGGGTCGTGCTTTTGTAGTAAGAGTAGCACGAATTTATAATTTACTACCAAGCCATTTAAATTGTTTTAAATTATGTCCTGATCCATCAAAAGGCACATTCTGTGACATTTTCAGACTTTCCTGTAAAATTTTGTTTTCAATTAAATTGTGAGCGGCCTTTATTACATACCGATTATCTTATATTTCCAGATTATATATCGATTAACTTTTAACTTAGTCTTTTTTCATATATTTTTGTTGTCTTAGTTATAAAATCATATTATATTTTTATAAATTTTAAATATAAATTTTTATTACGTGTTTTTCTAAATTTATATTATTGAGCAGATTAAAGCTGTCAAAGGAGTGTAGAAAGAGAGTTTATTTTCACTCTCAGGCCTAATTTTATCCAATACTTGATGTGGTTCGTTGAATTTAATGAAACTGCAAGGGATATACATATGAATCTCAGAATATATGGTGTAAATACGTAATTTTTATGGGAAGTATAATATAGAGCGTAGTTAGCGCTTCAATTTTGTCTAATCTCATCAAATATAATAGGCGAAAATATAGATTGATGCAACGACATGATTAGAAATTCCAGAAGAAGGACAGAATTTTGAGGAATCTGTCAATGTTGGAAGTACCAGAACATGTGGATCAATAAATCCTGTTTCCAATGTTGCAATTTTGGTGGGTATTAAGTGATACCTAACCTCATTCTTTCGGGTGAAGGTATATGAATGACATTATTAATTGGAGAAATAGATTTTATTTGAAAATACATAAATTGCAAATTCTAACCTCTTCACAATCATATTGAAATTGTATTTTTGTGTTTCATTTTCTCTATTCATATAGATAGTAGGAAGGCTGTTTCTAGTCCATTTGTCTGTTGAACAATATATTTGGAAAATCGCTAAAGACTCTTTACCCATTACCCATTGCTAATTCAGTCTCTTCTGGTTGTTTTCTTATACTGAAAAACAAAAACAGACAATCAGCTACGAAGCCGGCTTTCAGCTTAATAGTACATTGACATTTAAATTTTGGTGTGCATGCGCTTGCACAAAAACATGCCTCAAAAATAAAATTTTTAAATTTTCCTATATACCTATATTTTGTAATTAGTTGCTCTATTGAACATTAATTTTAATGAAACATTTACTATTAATAAAACAATTTTTGTTATAAAAAACCTTCAACATTTTAGTTGTTTATATTTGAAAAGTCGAAAAGTCTACTTTTGTTGAATTTTTCATATACTCGTATGTGAAGAAATCGAAAATCGATTTTTCTTATATTTAAATATCAATTTTTCACATATTAAAAAAAAAGGCAAAAAATCGACTTTCTATTTTTTCGCCTTTTTGTGTCAACTATAAATGCCAAACCGACACAAGAAATGCATCATCATTCTCTGCGAAATCCTAAGAAAACATTTGATATGTATTCGTAATATATTTATATCGAATTCGTAAGATAGTTTAAAAGAACAAGGCAAGGCAAGATGTTTATAAAGGCAATAAATTAATAATAAAAACCTTTGTAATATTTTCTTTCATCGTAACGTCAAATAGTAATGTTAATGATATTCCTTACAAATTTCTCTCTTAATAAATATATTTTCCTCTTTATGTGCCACTAACATGCATTGTTGTTCGTGAAAATAATTAATTATTAATTAATTTTGTGCATTAAACAACTATTGCTTTAATAGTCTCATATCGCACTGTAGTTTTCTTTTTTAATTATAGCAAACTGACTGTAATTTTCGATGAAGCTGTTGAATTGATCCAAAAAAGTTTGCAGTGTCTTTAAGCTGACGCATATTTACATCTGGTTGATGTAGCTGAAAAATCGTGTATAGTGTAGAGTTGAATAAAATCACCATCGAATAACATCATAATTGAGGAAATTGCTCTAACTTTTTAAGGTAAATTTACATATATGTTGAATCAAAGTGCGAGCTGCGTGTATTATGATCGACGGCAATAAATATATATTCTATCACGAAGAAGGACAAATACCAATCATACATATGCCGCGTTTGTTCTCAGTGTGCCGTAAGCGCGGTCTTGTGATTACTTCAAAATGGTAGTAGAATTCTTCTCTCCCACGTCTCACACATAGGATACAAGGGAATTTTTTTTAGTGGAGTTTATAATATATGCAAAGTTTTAAAATAAATCAACTATTTTTCTGCGTCGATTCGCTGCTGTGTACGAAACTCGGCTCTATTTTTGAAAGGAATGGTAAATTTGCTCCGAAGAATCCAAGAAATAGTGAAGTCTGCAAAGAAACTGTCATACGAGGGCGGTCCCAAAACTAGCCGGCCTAACAAATGCATGCAAAAGTTTAGTCAAATTTTCCTTATTTTTCAACATAATCTCCTTGTAGCTCGATACACTTTTGGCAGCGATATTCAGTAGCTTCTATAGCCTGTTTATAGTAAGAACTGTCAAACTCCTTAAAATAGACATCAACTACAGACTCCACCACTTCATTGTTGGCATATCTTTTACATATCAATTTTGAAATTAAATGATTAATTTTGAACATCGCAATAGTGGATGTGTGAACTGGAGCATAGTCTTGATGAAACAACACTTTCTTTTTCGCCAAATACGGTTTTTTCCATAATTTCATCACCTAAAGCATAAAAATTCGGCTTTATTGTGGTGAAACATCGCCAAACACTCTACTGAAGCATCTTCACGACGCTGTGTTTGCTCTATTGAAAGTAAGCGCGGCCCCAACCTAAGCAGAACTGTCTCATCTTCAAATCTTCGGTCAATATACGATGTATAACACCTATTGAAATGCCTATCATTTCATCAAGCTCACTCACCTCCAGTCGACGATCATCCAATACTATTTTGAGGATTTTCTTAACCCTGTCTTGTGTGGATCCATCAATCGGTCGACCACTACGATGTTCGACTTGACAGTCCGTACAGCCCCGTTTAAACTCTGCTGCCCAATATTTTACAGTCGTAAACAAAGGAGAAGACTCCTCCAAGGTAGAATCTAGCTCGGCTTTAATATTGGTTGGACTGAGACCTTTCAAATGGAAATATTGAATTACATAACGGTGACTAATATTTTCCATGTTTACAAATTCACTGAGATCGTTTTTGATGGCTCAAATAAAAATACTAAACAACGTGGCGCCTTGAAACTTAAAACATACTTATGTTTTATAAGGTTGACACTTTTCACCAAAATATTTTTTTTTCAAACTACTGGCAGGTCGACTAGTTCTGAGACTGACTTCGTAGCTATGGCAAACAGCTAATGTCGATCACTACACTTTGCTCGTACTATACCATAAGCGTAACTTTGTCACTATTGCAAAGCAATAGAGTATTTTTTTAACATTTGTCACGTTTCAAAATAAACCAGTTGAATTTCTGCTTCGATTCGCTACTCTGTTTGAAACGTGATTCCATTTCTACTTTTCCGAGACGAAACAAGAGTGAATTTGCTTTTAAAAAGCCGAGGAATCTTAAGGTCTGCCAGAAAGCTGATAGCTATGGCAAACAGTCAATGGCAATAACTAGTGTGCCTTATTAAAGGAATGCCGCCTTTGATCACAGTACACCACAAACGCGACCTTGTGACGACTACAAAACAATATTCGAACCCCACATATTTGGGACGTTTTAATATAAACCAGTGGAATTTATGCCCAGATTTGATAGCACACAAAACATGCATTGATTATTGAACTTTCGAGACGTAAAATTACTGTAAACTAGCCGAGAAATCTTTGCATGTGGCGGAAAGCAAACGGCCAATGGCAATAGATAGCGTGCTACCTTAGACTCTTTCAGCAATAGTTGAAAAAAGAAACTTCGTCATTTGGCAGAGCACGATCCCCGTACTGATGGCTGAAGTCAACGCTTTTCGGCGTATTCGTCAGACTTAGAAGCCCTGTGTATTTTCCAACCTTTTCACTTGTGAACAAATGTTCGGAATGTATGAAATTTACACTATAGAGTAGCTAACTAATCGATGCCACAGAAGTTTACTTTGAAATCTATAACATATCATGTGATTAGGAAGGCTTGATAAATTTGGAAATTAATTAAAAAAGTTTTAGATAGCTTTAGATCTACTTACTGTCCTTTCCGTCTACTAAAGACAGTGATCGTAATTTTGACCAACTTTTGCTGAGTATTAATATTCGAAAGTTACATTTAAGCATACATTTAAGGTCATTTCCGACATCAACTGTCCCTGTGTGTAGTAAACCTCGAGATCAAATTAGCATTTAAGTAGCCTTAGGAAACCTTCTTCATTACTTGAGAAATGTGCCGCTCCTGTCAAATTTCCCAGCTGGCAACGGAATTGCAACAGCGATAGTTCGTTGATAGGAAGTTGAAATAAAAGGTTATATTTGGAAAAACTTCCAAGAGATCAGCATCCACCTGTCATAAATTTGGATCAATTTCTTTCATTCTTTAACAGGGCATTTATCCAAGAAACAATTTTCTTAACAAATAGTTTTCTCAGCTTGATCTCTATGCTGCTGCACAAATTTCCTGTTTTTTTTTTCTTATTTTTCTTCTGTATCCAAAGTGTAATGTATCAAATAGTTCGCCCATACATCTGCTCATTTGCCTTACGCTACCATGTCTGCAATCATTTTACTTAACGCAAGCACTTACAGATATACTTTTGTATATAAATTATCGTTTACATATGTGAACATAACAAAAAATTCCCTATAAATAGCATTATTCTATGGAATAAAAAACAAACAAAAACTTTAGTAATCCGTTCAGTGTCATTTGAAAACTAAAATTGACAGAGGGCACAACAATAACATACGAGTATGCTATATTAAGTGATAAAATAATATTTAAATCTTGATTTCGTACAAAACAATTTTAACGCACTAACTGGTCTATACCTTTTAAGATATTATTCATGTTTGTATTCAATTAGGCATTACCTTATCAGATGTTGATGATGAGTCAGTAAGTCAACATAATTTGCCTCAAGAAATGGATATAAAACGAGACGGTTTATTAGATTAACGACTTGGTATTCCTTAGTAAAAAATTAAGACAAATATAAAAAAAATTACATTTTTATCGCACCTTACAAGTGGAATAGGGTAGTGGCCACTATGTTCAGTGGCTTCATGTAAGGTATAGTAAAAAGAAATCCATTATTTTTCATTATAGATGATTTTAGTAATCTGTGTGTCGGGTGCTTGACTCAGTATTGCTTGACAGAACGTCAAAGATGAACATCAGCAAAGAGAAAATGCGTCATATTTTACAGTTTTTTCTCGATAAAGACTAAAACGCAAACTATACGTTTGAAAACGTAGAGTTATGGTCTTGATACTGTAACAGTCCACGCGAGTTAAGGCAGAAAAAACTCGTGGACCGAATTTCCATCTACGAATCGCTTCTGAATTGCAACAAAATCGAGCTATTTCTGAAGTGGATGGTGATTGTTAATGAAAAGAGAGTCACTTTCGACGATGTGAAGTGAAACCGATTGTGGTCGTTCCATTAAGATAATGCCAAGCCACATACATCGATAACAACTCGCCAGAAACTGCGGGTACTTTGCTGTGAGGCTTTTATTCATCCACCTTTTAATCCGGATCTTGCACCAAGTTGTTACCACCTGTCCCACTTTATGGCGATGGGTTTTGCTGATGACAATATTCGCTTCAAGAGAAGCTTGTGAAAATCGACCATCCCAGTGTTTTGCCAATAGGAATGAAAATTTGTATAAGAGAGGCATAACGGAAGACAGTGACTATTTAACGCAAACGGATCGTTTAACGTTTAAATAAATAAAACTTTTAATGTCATGCAAGAATAACGAATTTCTTTTTACTACACTTTATATGAGAAAATTTTTACATACTGAAGTAATGTCTCTTACTTGTAACACCTGCGGGCCATAGCGACGTTGGACTATGCACCTTCTCATTGTCATACAAGGGGACTTATCAAAAATTTGTTATCTTTATACAAATGGTTTCGCTCTTACTCGTTTTTCCACAGGAAATTCGTACTTTTTACTAAAAAAAAAGTCCAATAACTGCACAAACAATTAAGAGGGATCTTTAAAAAGAATGTAATTTGCGACAACTGTCGATGGTAGACATATATTCTTTGCAACTAACCAATAAACGGTGAGATTGCAGGACAAATAATGACAAATTATATTTTTTCTTGGGATAAGTCCACCGACCTAAAACGAGGTTAGTTGTGGTTTCAAAACAACTAAGCTTCGCGTGCTGATAACCTAATAGCAGAATTATTTTAGATAGATAATAAACAGCAACTATCTGCTCCTAATTTAGTCCGAGGAATTTATCCCCGATGATTGACCATTCTAATCTATGTACCAACTATCGCGATATAAGCTTCTCCCATATAAGCTTCTGTCGAGTGTGATATAAGAAACAATACAGTCTATTCTAGCTGATCTGGTTGAATCTGTCAGTACGACTTCAGACTTGGTAAATCAACAAGAGACCAGATGTCCATATATAAATGTATCGGATTAGTCACTGAATGTGTCACAAGTTTAGGGCCGTGTAATTTGGAAATTTGGACTTAAGGGGCAATGACTCTTTGTTATTGTTAAAACGGCATTGTTTTTACAGCAGATTTAAGCGTGAATTTATGATCTAACATATTTCCAAAGTAGTTTCAATATCTCTGTTACAACTGTCAGCTTCCTATGAACTAATTGCATTGCGATTAGTGCAATTAGTGTTCGTTTTCCAACCCAAACAAATTTCTTGAATTAATTTCACTGCTTTAGCAAACGAAATTATGACCGTATTTAGTAAAGTGAACTAAGTATCCGGTTATAAATCAATAACTGAAATTCGCTCCAATGAGACTTTATTACCAATTATTACATTGTGCTAAGATTTTCCTGCCTAATCAATTGCTTAAGCAAAACCCACAAAATCTTCCTTGAATTCGGACAAATTGTAGAGAATTTAAATCCATTTCTAACCTGCCATTTTAATTCTCTCCTGTAATAACAAAAGATGTATAAAGTATTAGTGTCATTGTTACATTTTGAACAAACCTTAAGAACTCAAATCCAATTCAAAACTACATGTAGTCGAAACTATGTCTCCAATGTCTTGGGAAAGAACAAAATTGCAAATTATTGGTGTCATTATTAATTATATTTTAGAATTTCTGCAAAAATGCTATTGAATATTATTGATACTATTTATTTTTCTCTTTCTATTAGTTTCACATATGTCATGAAAAAAGTAAACATACATTATTGTTGTTTGATAAATTTTAACAATATACAGAAAAAAGAAAAATATTATTTGAAAAGTATAAGCGATATTATAAGAGACTGATTCCGAGAGACAGAGAGAGGGAAAGAGAGAGAGAGATACATAGAGAGGATAAGGATAATCCTGACTTTGTGGCATAGTGTAGATTCTCTGAACGTATAGCTATATATATATATATGTATATGCGCGTGTGTGTATACAAATTGTATAGAAATAATACAGCAACGGTGATTTGTTAGTTTTTTTTTTTTTTGTTTTTTTGAAATATATAAGTTTATTAATTATCACTCGTGCCATTCTTACAGTCACTCTTCTTGTTCTACATAATTGAAACTATGTCGGGTGATTGATTTAACTCGATCGCGACACAAGCTCGCCACACATCATCTTGTCTGCTACACAGCGTTCTTGCTCCTTCTCTTCGTGTCCATCATTCTCCTCCTTCTGCTGCTCGTCTTGCTCGTTGTTCTCCTCTACACTATATTCATGATGACTTGTAATTCTTCCTATTGTTGATTATTGGATTTCATCTGACCATTGACAATGGGTGTAAAGTAGGGATGAGCCATGGCCTCGCGAGCCGTCAACCGCTCAACATGATCGTAACGTAAGAGTTTATCCAGAAAGTCGAGAGCTTCGGGAGATACTAAATGTTGGTTGTCCGAGTGAACGAAGCGTTCCCAACGTTTGCGGGAATGCCTTTGCAAAATGTCGTGGAATCGTGGATCCAACTCAATGTTGTATTTATCCAGATATGCGTACAGCTCCTCAGTGCCCAGCACTTTGGCGATACGCACTAGCTGATCGTAATTGTCGTGACCATGGAAGAAGGGCTCCTTGCGGAAGATCATCGAGGCCAACATGCAGCCTAGGGACCACATATCCAGGGAATAGTCGTACATTTGAAAGTCGACCAACAATTCGGGGCCCTTGAAGTAGCGCGAGGCTACACGCACGTTGTACTCCTGGCCTGGATGGTAGAATTCGGCTAGACCCCAGTCGATGAGACGCAACTTACGATTCTCGTGATCTATCATGACATTGTGGGGCTTGACATCACGATGCATTATGCCCATACTGTGGCAGTAGTCGAGAGCCTTCAGCAATTCGAAGAGATAGTAACGAATCTCGTAGTCTGTGAGAGTTTGGTACAACTGCTTGAAGTCAGTGTTGTTGACGTGCTCAAAGATGAGGGCTGGGGTACGAGACACTGGATCTTTGACCACAGCCAACAGCGTAATTATGTTGGTGCCCCCACGCAAGTTCTCCAGAATTTTGATTTCGCGCTTGATTTTCTTCTTCTTTACCGGTTTTAGAATCTTGACCACACACTTCTCGCTGTTGGTGATATTGATGGATTCGAAAACCTCCGAATATTTGCCACGCCCCAATTTACGGACTAATTGATAGTCATCTTGATTTGCCCAGTCGACCACATAGTTCTCATAGTCCCAATACTCATCCGGTTTGTGGGCATTGACATCCGTGTAAACACGAGCGGCACTCGGCAAAGTCATTGTATTATGTAAATATCTTTTGGGGGCTGTTACTGCCTTCCGAATCCCAGCTGCCAATAGACTTGTTGATAATGAACGACTCCAAATGTACCCTACGTACTGGGACCGTGCTCCCTTTTCCTCTCTATCGATAAATGCAGATTTCTGCCAGCCGTCGTCTCCCCCTGAACTCCTGGTGTCTGTTGTGGTTGGCCAACTGCAAACTCCGTGGTCGCTTTTGTAGAATACCCACAGTGAGACCTTCGCAAATCGCTTAATTATACCCCGATATGGCTCTGTTGCAATAACAAACCAGCGGTAACCTAACAATGTTCGATAATTCTTTCCCGAAGTCGGACACAAGAATTGTACAAAGCAGCAGCGAAAGTTCCTTTTCATGCAGTATTTGCGACCGGCGGTGACGGAGTACAACGGCAGCAGCAACGAACGGTGGTGTACACACTCTCACAAAAACGCCCGCAATCAATAACAATGCAAGCCAATAATATTTATATTCGATATAATCGAATTTTCTCTACTGTAAAATGTTAGTAAAATGACTTTTTCACAATAAAAAAATGACCACCGAATGTGAAGAGCTTCAGGAAAAATGTTTGACAAATAAAACGCACATTGCTGCTGTCAACGCGACGATTGGCAACGCCATTCCAAGCAGAGCTGCCACAAACAAAGGAAATCACACGCAAAACTAAACGTACTGTTTATACGACGGGCGCATCGCATGTACACGGCAACACTGCAGTGATATAAGCAAGACAAATTTTTCGCTGCCAACGTCAACGTTTTGTTGTACTAATAATCTGTGTGTGCACAGAGTTTCATATGGGGAGTGTTCGCAAAATGTGTTGCCAACTATAAACTCTGGACGATTTTAGCACTTTTATGTATCGGCATTTTGTCCTAGGGAAAAAAACACACTTCATCCATTTTAATACGATAATAATAGAAAGTGACCATGTTTTCATAATTAAATATAGGGAAATCACATGTTAATAACCATGTAGTAAATTTAAATATGCATTTGTATTTAATTACAGTGCGGTATCAGTTAATGTAACTACCTATGAAATATAATGTATTTGTTTTACTGTACTTCTCTGTCGCAAAATTGCCTGTAAATATAAATGTAAGACTTAATTAAGTGGAGGGCACATACGCAGATAAACCAGACAGATTTTGCAGACTATCAGACTATTCAAAGGAAATCTACTTTTGTCCCTAGTTTCCTTATTTCTACACGGATAATAATTTTTGGAGATTAGTGCAATCTCCAAAATTCCTGCTCTTATAAAAATAAACAGTTCAGTAACAAGCAATTAACATTCGTTTTGGCGAATAACGAGTGCTAAGTAAATTCTGTGCCGTAAATGTAACAGTGATATCATTCTGAAATGACTTTCGTCAAAGTATGGAAAATGGCCAAGAATGGCAATAGTATCATATACTTGCAGCAGAAAACTTCAGCTAATTGTCTGATGTCTCCATTTTCTCAAACATCGAAGCGTTTGTCTCTCAACGCCAACGTCATAGCAGATTTGACTTCAAGACGTCTTTGCAAAGATGACTACTGATGCTCCACTAGACATCATGCAAAAAAAGTGATCCATCTTTAGTTTATTTATTTTCCACAATCCACAAAACAGACCTGAAATCGAATTTCTTTTTCCGTATAATATATATGAAAATTGTAACCGGAATTCAGTTTTGCAAATACTGATCTGAAACGAAATTCGCTTATGAAAAATTGATGTTTATACAGAGCATAGTGTTGTGTATTGGATGTTAATATATTTTTTAAATGTGCAATTACAGTTGAAATATTGAGCAAATTATAGATGGTATAGATAGTTCACATTTTCACTGGTAATTCTCAGCTTGCAAATTAAAATCGAAAAAGTACCATTTTTTCTTCTTTACATTATATATATATTTTTCGAACAAAGATATAGTTGATGTTGAAATGGATTATATTTTGGGCGAAGTTGCTCTACTTCGACTTTTTGTGCAAATAAACGAAAGAAAGAGATAGACGAAAAGAGAAAACGTCCTTATCATTGTGAACGAAGTCTAAAGTAAGCAATGTGAAAATTGTCTTAACAAACAATTGTCAGATTATTAATTCCATTTCGCAGCCACGGAAAATGTTTCCAACGTTTACTTTTAAACAAAATGTTAGACATTCGATTTATCTTGAAAAGTAAGCTTTGACACACTAACAGCCTAGTCTGACAAATTTAACCAGATTTTTGGATAATTTGGCCAAATGTAGCTGCAATCAAATTATTTCTGTATAATTTTCATTTACTTCTCGGAATATGTTATCAATTTTTCCCAGATTTGCTTTTTTTGGCACCCTATGAAGAAAGTTGCCACATGTTTCCAAAAAAATAAATTGTAACAAATAGCCATTTTATTTGTTAGCCAGCTATGGATGATGACTTAACTGCATTATATTGTAATGGCGCTTATATCGAAGGGAAGCAAATTACGTAGATGGTAGTTCCTTACGACATGAAAACATTAGTATTTGTGGACTGAAATGTGCATATCGTTACGATATTGTCATTTCACGAAGTTGTTACGCCAGCTATGTATCTAGAATCCATCGCTGGGCGATACCAATGCCGCCCACATGTCGGAAATATTCGGGGGAGAATGTGAGTTAGGAAACTATTTCACAATCTTTGATGAAAGCGTCCAATTCCGAAAAAGTTAGGAACTTAAGGAAATATAAATTTAGTAACATAATTTGTACTGCCAGTATCAGTTCCACGAATGCCGTGGTATCCGATTTTTTTTTTTTTTTGCAAAATAAAACTGTGTTGAGCGATAGTGAAAATTACTCCATCCAGCTAATTAGAAATTACAGAAGGGTAAAACGAATTTCAGTAAATCAGTGAATTTGGAAGGTGTGGGATAAGGCGGCGTGGTCATTTGGTCGATATTTCTCAAATTTTACGCAACTATGTACGGCTGCAGGTCATTTTTACCATTTAATCTGTTATTAAATTTTTCGCTATATTATGGAGTAGCTGTAATTTCCAATTAAAGCTATAATTCCGTATTTTAGGACGAAAAACATACAAAGTGAAAAATTCTAATAAGTGAAGTAGACCGTCATTGAAAATCATATTTTTCTGCTATTAAGGTACACAGACTTTTTTTTATATCATTAGCATTGTAAAGTTGTATAATGCATTTGTTATTGAATTATGGAGAAGATATCTTGTAATTTAATAATTTAATAATGTAATTTAATCAAATCGGCCTTAAGGCTTAAACTTACAATCCTGAATAAATAAATTAAATTAAATTGAAAGCATAGCTTTAGTTTTGCTACAATTAAAAAATTGAATTCCGACAGATAGGTCGATCTCTGTGGGAAGTACTAGAAGAGAACGATCGGACGACACATTTTTTTAACTTAAAATTCTTAAAAAAACCCGAATTTTTCATAAACAAAAATTGAGTCTAATTTTAGAAAAGACTAAGTATTTGAAATCAGGTCAAAATTTCCTTTCATTTCAGAACTCACACATAGGGGACGAGCCGCGTACATTCGAGTCCACTTTTAAAATTTGAGTGACCGAAGCTTGGTAAACGTGGGATGTCGCAAATTTTTTGTCTTAATTTTTTTTCATTTTTATAAAAAAACGCATTTGTTTTGTCTTCTTTTTTTAAGTCCGTTTTTTATATACTGTATTATTTTTACTACTAAAAAAATGCTGGAATAGAGCTACTATTGTAATATGCTTAAGCTTCTGTTGAAGCATTTCATTTGTCGATTGGAGAATGATGTTCTGCGGTGAGCTGATACTGTTAACTATAGCTTTATTCAAATCATTGAGCATCTCTTTCAATTCCGCCGACAAACAATCATATTTGGAGATTTCGTTTGCAACCAGTTCTGTATACTCGTATTTTCCATTTTTCGTCATAAAAATTTCTTCCTTTAATTTGGTTATCCCTGCTCGGCAGTACGATTTCAAAGTTATCGTATGATTGGTAAGATATTGGATTTCTTTAGACTGTGCCGATTTTATCTTTTCTAAAACTGAAATGGTCTTCTTAAAAGCTGCACACTCCAATCGGTGTTCCTCAGTCAGCTTAGACAGATCTGTTTGGGCTTGTGATTTCAAGGTTATCATTTCGCTAGTAAGAGATTCAATTTTTTCAGATTGTACAGATTTCATCTCTTCTATTTCTGAAATAGTTCTTTTAAGAGTTTCAAGTTCCATTTGATATTTCTCAGACATCGTATGTAGTTTGCGTTTTTGGCTATTAAACTGCCTTTCAAATTTTAAACAATTTCTGGTAGCCTTTTTCAGACTATCCTTTAAAGATTTCACTATGGCATCTGTTTCCGCTGATTCATCGAAACACAAATACAGTTTATGCTGCGAGGGGTTGGGGTATCGGCATTGTGGGCAACTGTTTGAACTGAAGAGACAACTTAAGTAGTACCACGGATGCGCCGCCTAGATCCTTGCAACTTACCGATTGAGCCATGAAGTCATGCAACTGTAATGAAATACATGACCACAATATGTACTGTGAATGTCGTCATTATTTTTGAAGATTTCAGTGCATATTGCACACGACGAATTTAATATAGACATTGGATATCCACTTCTTTCAACTCACGGCAGCGTCTGGTTACTAACTGTGTTTGCTAAGCAAGAAGGTTTATGATATGGACGACCATCGCTTTGTAGGGGAAAAACCAAAATTATCAGAATTTTTTTGTTTTTTGTAGAGAGACGCTGATCAAGCCAGTTTGCAATGTTTCAAACAAAGAATGCTTAAATAGATAGACATTAAATAAGTAAAGTCAAAGAATTGCACTAGAGTGGACTGCTAGTAAAGTTTTTCCCCTACACTCATTGCCCACAATGCCGTTATCCCAACCGCTTTGCAACATAAACTGTATTTGTGTTTCGATGAATCAGCGGAAACCGATGCCATAAACACTTTTCGTATAGAAAAGCGTTTTCACAGACACTTTTCATATAGAAAAGCGTCTTCATAGACACTTTAAATATAGAAAAGCGTCTTCATAGACACTTTTCATATAGAAACGCGTCTTCATAGACACTTTTCGTATAGAAAAGCGTCTTCATAGACAC
>JAHXMU010000816.1:891146-969857 GCA_019455685.1 Philornis downsi
GCGTCTTCATAGACACTTTTCGTATAGAAAAGCGTCTTCATAGACACTTTTCGTATAGAAAAGCGTCTTCATAGACACTTTTCGTATAGAAAAGCGTCTTCATAGACACTTTTCGTATAGAAAAGCGTCTTCATAGACACTTTTCTTATAGAAAAGCGGCTTCATAGACACGTTTCGTATAGAAAAGCGTCTTAATAGACACTGTTCGTATAGGAAAGCGTGTTTATAGACATACAGTCATAAATTTAACAAAAGTTTTACCCAAATACTAACGCAAGATAAATTATATTAATACTTACCGCTCTGTATTCGCGAGATATTCACTCACTTTGAATTTGTAAATTAGTTCATTCCTTGAATAATTATTTACGGAGATATGATAACTGATATTTAGACAACGACTTATATGCAGGAAAATATATTGCATATCGAGATTTGTCGTCAAATCTCAATTAGCACAACAATTTTTTTTTTACTGTTGGAGATTTCTTTCGACAATTCAAAGATAATATTAATCTCTCATATTCTCATCCATTTCCATCCAATTTTGAATATTTAAAAAAATCCTCCTTTTTATAAATATGAGAATAATAACGTAAAGGCTTATTCATCTCTCAGAGGATTGTATTCAATAGGATGAAATTGAAAGAATTCACAAAAGAACTTCAAACATCGAACGTGTAAACGTGTGTACTACACAAATATGTTCAATAAATTCTTATATATATTAGCGTAAGATGTATTAGAATAGATTTTCAATAAAGGTACATTTAACTTGGGTCTGAAGCAAAAGTGTCATTCAAGTTAATTGAATGACTAAAAGAAGTGCATTTGCGCAGTATCGATCAATAACCTAGAAATCGCTCTGCTACATACAGAAATCTATGAATAGTTTATTTGAAAGTTTATAGAAGATTTCACGAAGCAGATTTAGCGAAACTAACTCGATCATTATTGACATTTGGAAAGATCTCCGTCGGTGTTTCTAAATGATTGTACTAGAAATTTAGAATGTTTATTTAAAATTAGAAATTTCCGTTTAAAATTCATAACGTACCAACTGTTGCTCAAAACGTCCTTTCTAAAGACGTCAACACAAGTTGGCAGCACATCACATCAATCATATTTCGAAATTTTAACTGTCTAGACGCAGTGATGGACTATTGGTAAGCTGTTGGTGTAATTTTGATAGTTATGATTTCTGCTTATCTCGAAATGAACAATAAAAAAAACGTCCTTTTGGAAAAAGGATACCCTAAATCGAAAAGTTTCTTGTAAAAGATGTGCCTTTTGAATCTATTTTAACAGCATGTCCAAAAGACAGACACGCTTCGGAGAAAACAATTATTATGATATCCAAAAAGTTATTAATGTAATTTTTCAACCATACTCAGGTAACATACATTTTTGCAGTGAACGATTTCTGTAGTACACGATTACACTTACGTGTACTACAGCCCGAACATTTACGGTATACTTAAGGGTTTAAGAGATTCTTTTCATTCTTTTTCACGAATAATCCAAAATTAATATCCAGCATGATCGGCTGTTCCACAAATTTATTGTGCTACGAATCTTACAAGATAATTATGGATGGCAGGAATATGTCTGTCTTCAATTTTTATACGATCTTCTGTTCCTTATTCAAAATAATTTCGTAAAACAGTATCTCAATGTCACCGTCTTCCATATACATATATCTGTTTTGTAAAAATCCTTTCCAAAAAAAGCGGCCCTACACAGTAATAAAATTGGCAGTTACTGGGTCAAGATTTTCATTAAATGTTTTGGAAAAGATTCAGAAATATTCTAAAAATCTTTAGGTCTTTTTCCCGGTTAAGCTAGATTTTGCACATACAAGTTATTGTATTAACAGTATAGGATCCCCTTTTAAGACACATTTTCTCCACTTTTAATAGTCATCAGATTCTGGTTAGGGTCAGTGGATATATTTTTTCCGTTTTCCCTCTGGATAATGGCGCACTCTCTCTTTCCAATTATACTGTAATACAATATGCATAAAAATCAGTTAGCTAGTTTGTTAGAAAACTTATGACGTATTGGATTCGTCGAGATTTTCGGCGACATTATTTTCATTATCGATTCTCAATAACCTCAACAATATAGTTCAGAATTGAGCGCAGCCTCAGGGGCGGTCGTTTGGAGAATCCAGGGGAAGAATTTGTTTCTAAAAGACTAACTTGCAACTCAACGACATCGAAAATGTTCTGAATAATATCAGAACAACGATTTAGAATTGAGAGAAATCCTCAGATGCGGTCATGCCGAGAATTACAAGATGTTTTATTCAAAGGAGCAACTTGAACATGTTAATCATCTAATATCTAAATTGAATAAGATTAACATTTTGCTTAGACTTATTTGATCCAGCTGTAAATACCCTCACATTGATAACGCAATTTTATTATGCTATGCCCCTGCAAACGACACGCTACTACATTGAATACCTTCAAAACGTCTACGACACATTTTGTGATTTGAATTAATATTATCTATTTCGATTATTGGCTGTTTTTTATATCTACTGGATAATTTTCAAATCAATGTTTCACCAGGACCTGTTACAGCGATAGATCCTAAGTGGGTAATTGACGTTTAAGCAGTTTTCGGAAATATTTGGCAAATCCCAGATGTTTTCAGGCTTTATTCATAGAATCAAAACTCTAAAATTTAAATGAGGTAGTCTCTTATGAGTCTAAACGTCATTTGAAAGCTATTGTTGCATTGGAACAAATGAAAGAATGCTTTTAATACCGTACTTTCTCCCGACATTATCATAAGATTTGTTTGGATGACATATATATATATATATATATATATACATGTATATGTACATATGTGTATGCGAGTATATATATAAATATATGTATTACATATATATTATGAGGTCTCAGATTGGGACTTCTAATTGTTATAAATGGAATGATAAAACCAGCACAGAAATTTGCCTTTTCCCAAAATCATTTCGCGTTGGCGCAAAAGTGTAAAGATTCCCAGAATGGGCGCTATGAGTCGTTAGATTCTTTAAAAAATGCTCTGCCGTTTTCATTTGCAGAACTAAGTTTGCCTAATGCGCTCTAAATTATACTGAATTTAGTGCATTTGAATGGAAAATATAAATCTAGGCACATATGAGTAAACTCGTATAGTTCGTAAAAGAGTTACCAGACAAGGAGCATTATAACGGAATATAATTGCCAAAAATTTAAATAACCACAGCCTACGAATTAGAAATTACAGCGGAAAATCTAAACTTCGATAAGGGGAGGTACCAGAAGCGGTTCGTCAGCGCCCTCCGTTTTCATTTCCAGAACTTACTTCATCAAACGTATAACGTGCGCCATATTTGACTGAATTCATTACTATTCGGTACTACCAGAAAGATATGGAGCAAAGAATAAATGATTTAAATGGGTCATATGTGTGAGAGGGCCAAGAAAGGATGTGGCAATGCCCTTCGTTTTCATTTCAGGAAATTGCTTTACCGAACGCATAAAGTGTGCCAAATTTGACTGAATTCAGTACAACTACTAGAAAGATATGAAGCTAACAACATATTATTTAAATCAGTAATTTTTATGGGAAGAACCAAAATGGGCGTGGTTACATGTTCAATTCTCAACATAGCTTACAGATGACACCTTATTTTTTTACATTTACATTTTCAGTATGACACCTTATTTTGGCAAATGCTCAGCGTGCACAAAATTTTACTAAATTTAGTGCAATCATATAAAAGATATGAATCGAAAAAAAGGACAAAAATCTAAGTTACTCCAATCTACGAATGGGAAGTTACAGGGGAAACCAATTTCTGATCTATTTGTATGAGGGGTGCCAGAAGAGGTGGCTGTATACAGCCCATTATTAATGCCCTGTGCCAAGTTTTGACATGTTTTGTAAAGATTTGTAACCATTATCGTGTCCACCAGCCAGCCGGCCAGGCAGAAATTGCTCAATTGATTTAAAAATCCACGAAACATATTTGGTTAAAACATACTCGGTACTTTCGATGCTTGCGTTCAACATGTTTTAGTCATATCAAATGTGGTACATCTTCCTTCCTTAGGTTGAAGGTATAATAATTATTTCCTTCATTCTATGGTGGAAGATATAAGCACATTTGAGCCACAGTGTCCGCCGCATACGGTGCAAATCGGTCCAAAATTCAAAAAAAAACTAGAAATATTCCACTAATTAAAAACCGAGTAGCTATAAATATAACTATGTAAAGTATTTGTCATCAATTAATGATAATGACTATCGTATCTGCTCTTCTATAATTTTGACAGCAGAAATATCATTTGATGGTCTGCACTTCAGTGTTCAAAATCATTGGTGAAATATTGTTTTGTTGCAGGTAAAGGGGCAAAAAAACTTGCAGGCTGCGAAATTCGCTTTAGTTTCATCGTAGCTTTAAAATAAAATATTGATTTTCAATGCCTGACACAGCAGTCTAACCGCCTAACATAATTTTATTATGTTAATCCTAATGTTTATGGTGGAAGTGACTTCGCAGTTTGCTGTCTGTTGGTAAAAAAAAATAATTCACCATTACGGCAAATCAAATTAGATCGACAAAATCCTGGACGACCTCTGTATCGATTGGATGTCGTCATTTAAAACGCAAACAACGCAATTGCAATTTCCAACACGGATGCGTTTATCAAAAAACCACTGTATTTCCAGTGCTCTTATCTAAACGGATCATCATATAGTAAGCCAGTATATATAGCATTATATAAATCTGTACGCTATCATTTTAAAGCAAGTGATGTGATCGAAGCAAGGAAGTATATATATACTTATATAAAATAAACACGTAAACAATGAGTTTATAAAGTATTGAAAACATATCACAACATCGCTGGCGTCGAGTAGTAAAACTAAACCGACCAGGTTTTTCACTTTTATTTTAGCAGAATTACGTTAGATGTTGCAATTTTGCCAGAAAAAAATAAAAAAGCAACAAAAACAAAAACAGTCCGCAACCCTTTAGACCACAACCGGCAAAAAAACCTTCAATTTCCACTAAAACGTCATAGATATTAGTTGCAATACCCCCAATTCGCCACCGGTCGCTGTTGGCCCTCACCCATACTTCGGATATGGGGACCTTGAAATTTGTTTTGCCATCATAACGACAACAAAAACAATAATGAATAAACTCCATCCATTGCACACTATCTTCTTCCTCGTCGTTCATTTCTTCTACTACACTTTCCCCCCACTGCCAAATGGGGACGATCTTCCTCAGTCAATGGCTACTTGAGCCAGTCGTTGTACTTACATTCTCATGATATAATGCCACGGGAACACTTTGAACACGCTTCAATTGATGTTGGAACAGACGCGAGGCTCTGGTCAAGGATGCCATGGTTAATTCCTGGTGATTACGTTGGAATTTGTCGAAAAACGTACGACAGTCAGGCG
This sequence comes from Philornis downsi, assembly GCA_019455685.1. Taxonomy (NCBI): domain Eukaryota; kingdom Metazoa; phylum Arthropoda; class Insecta; order Diptera; family Muscidae; genus Philornis; species Philornis downsi. Next base: position 896,601 of record JAHXMU010000816.1, read on the forward strand.
AGAAGAATATTGTGAAATTTTCTCAAGTAGAATTCCGTTACGCGCACACACGAGCAAGAACACTTCTATTCTCTTCTATTGTCGTATTGCTATTCGGTACTTTTGCCTTCTGGCAAATGTCAAAATAATCGTTAATTGCGTTTTATTTTCTAAATTCATAATAATAAGAAACAGCTGTTGATTGCAAACACAGAATTGTTCACAAAAAGAGCAGATACAGTAGATTGCGCACAACGTACTGTATAAACATAAAATGAAAACGGTATTAAAAAATTCAATACTAACGACTGCAGCAGACTTCCCAGCCCACGAAATGTTCCATTTAATGTTGAGAAAAGGTTAATGGAAAATAATAATTTTTAGCTTATATTAAATAAGTATTATTGATAAATGGGAATTTCCACTTAATACTAAAGCATAGAGCAGTAATATTATTATCTATATATCATTTTCTAAATAATTTCTTCTAAAATTGGATAAAAAGAGAAAAGAGAGGAAATGTGAAATCGTTCCCATTGTATTTATTATATATTATATATATTTATCTATATATATATATGATATATAGGTAACCAATTTTTCCGTATTTATAAATTCATATACACTATTTTGGAAAATTTCTATAACTTTTAAACCACATCGAAATTTGGAATGGAAATTAAACTTAAATATACATCAAAATAAGTATAATAGTAACAGCGAATAAACCCGACTTTGTATTTTCCTTATGACTACAGAAATATTTAAGCTAATACTATATTTGAGATATTCGACTAAACACAATTATAACTGTTACTTTCTGCGGTATTCCAATCTCCATCTAAAGGGTGATTTTTTAATCGTAGTTTTTTTAAAAATCGAATAAAACACTCAAATTTGCATCATATATTAACATTTTTTATTGGAATCGATAAATTGGTCTTTGCCATTTAATTTTTAAAGTTAATTTCATGTATATATTGTCCGCGGCTCCGTCTCAAAATGCCTATTCGGAAGGTCCAATTTTTCGTCACTTTTTCGAGCATTTCGGCCTGTATTCCAATAGTGTTCGGCTTGTCCACATAGGCTAACGACTTGACATAACCCCACAAGAAATAATCAAGAGGCGTTAAATCGCAAGATCTTGGGGGCCAACTCGCAGGGCCAAATCGAGAGATAAGCTGCTCACCAAATTCATCTCTCAATACATCCATTGTTTCACGGGCAGTGTGGCATGTTGCACCGCCCTGATGAAACCACATGTCAACCAAGTTCAACTCAGCCAATTGGGCCACAAAAAAATTCCTTCTGGTTGAGTAACACATGCCCAATCGCTGAGAACGGCGACGAATTGACATTTCACGATCGTCATTAACACTGGTCGCTACGGCTGCAATATTTCCTTCGGTACGCACTCTACGCGTGCGAGTCGATGGTTTTATGTCCAACAAAGTAAATTTGGTGCGAAGTTTGGAGATAAAAGCACGAATTGTTGATTCAGCAGGTCGAATATGACGACCATAAAATGATCGTATCAAACGATGCACGAATTTTGATAATAAATTGCAACGATTTGCAATCGTTTGTTAGTCTTTCCATAATGAAATGGCAGAGTATAATGTACACTTTTCACTATGACAGGTGACGTTTGGACGCCATTACCAACCAGTGCTGTCAACCTGAAAAACTTAAATCTTAAAAAATCACCCGGTATCTTGAAATAATATAATATTGACCTATCGTATCACATCGTTCATGCTGAAATTTGTAATTCTGGGAAACATTTATGTTAAAAACAAACATATTTGCCATTCTTATCTTCTTGTAAAACTTCTAAGCACATTTCTGCTGTCTATAAAAATTTTATTCGCTTTTGTTTCATATATTCTTGACATGGATTCAAAATTTGATGTTATAATATTTGGTGCTACGGGTTGTGTGGGCAAATATGTGGTCTTAGAAGCAGTACATGTGCTGGAGGGACTTACCTGGGCTATTGCTGGACGTTCAAGGGTTGGTATTAACAAAAAGTCTACAAGACATTGGAGCAAATAATAAACGTGCAAATTCCAGTGTAAACTCGAACATGTATTGGCAGCAACATTTCAAGAGACAGGGATAGAAGTGAGTCATATACCAATCGTTATCGCGGACGCAAACGATCCTAAAGCCATTGAGTATATAGCGCGGAAGTGTAAGGTATATGTGACAACATTAAAATACTTTCTTTGTTGGTAAAGTACAAACATTTGTCAGGTCCTTGTAAACTGCTGTGGTCCTTACCAGCTCTGGGCCGAACTGATAATAAATATATGCCTTATGGAGGGCACCCACTATGTGGATATGTGTAACGATCCATATTTTAATGAACTAATGGAACTGCGTTACCATAAGAGGGCTGCCGAAAATAATGTCTACATTGTTTCCGCCTGCGGATTTCAAAGTTTTCCCATTGAAATGGGTATTAACTACATTAAACAACATTTTAAAGGTAAGTTACAGGACCTGATGATTTAGTATACTATATCTTCCACCATAGGTAGAGTAGGGTATCCTTTATCTAAGTAAGAACAGTTTGAGAAGCATTTACCAGGCTTGTCGATTACTTGACTACTCGAAGTGATTAAACTCACGATCATGCGAACGATAGTCGCTTGTAATAATCATCGCGCCACGGCCGATCATAAACCAAACTAGTTTTAAATTTTTGGGCTTAATTTGTGGTAGTCTCTATATAAAAAGCACATCAGATCTTTCGCCCTGGAAAGTACAGCTTTTGAATTTGTCATCCTAAAGGTACAGTCAATCATGTCGATGCCTATGTACGCTACAATTTCGAACATGTCTCCTGTTTTCCAATTTGTTCACTGTTCTCACATTCAGTCTGGCTTAACCTAATCTGGTCTTGCACCCTGGCTGGAGAGTTGCCCTGGCTCAGAGCGGAATTGCGTGAGAATCACTTAGCTACCGTGGGACCAAAGAAACCAAGAAAGTAGTTCTAACTAATTTAACATTTTCCAGTAACAATAATGTTTAACTAAATTTTCAGAGACCTATTCCACAAGTCCATTTATTCGTATAATGAAAAGGCTGTCTTTTTGAGATTTCCATTCATAGATCAGCAATTAGTGGAACGTATGCAATATCAATTTCAAGAAATACAGGAAGACACGTCTATAGGCTTTTACAAATATTTGGAATTTCCGTGAGTATTAGTATTCATTATCTCCTTTAAGATGTTGCTTTACAAAATCCTTTACTTAGATCCTTTCTCTGGGCTATTATATTTCTCATTTGGTTCCTTGTTATATCTTTCCTGGTCAAATTCTGCGTTACAAGGAATTTTATAATTTTGTATCCCAAGTTGTTTTCCTTTGGCGTCTGCTCGTTGGACGGTCCCCCAAAGAGATATGCAAGTCAATTTTGTAGCTACAAAATTATCCTAAATGCTGAAGGTTGGTCCAATAGTTTAGAATTTAAAACAGTCGGGAGAAACACATTTCCGGATAGACATATGTCTTTGGAGTTAAGTGGCCACAATCCCATATATGGATGTGGCTGTTTGTGTCTATTGCTCAGTGCTCGTTGTTTGTTGGAGGCGAAACATAAATTGCCAACAAGGTAAGAGAGGATTAAGGGTTACATTGACCCACTCATATGCAGAGCTCACAACTCTTAGTAATTTCAAAAATGATGTGTAACGGGCTCATGCGTTAGTCCAGGTACTGTGTTCTTTTCACGAGTGGAAAAATCCACGGGACACTGTTTGCTCGTAAAAAACTTTAGCGGCCAGCTTTTTTTTATTGTTTTCTAACACTGTCCAGCAAATCTGAACAACGTATGTTTTTACGACAGAATATATTCGGTAATGTCTGCGCTTACGGGGAAAATATAATTAAATACTAATAATATTGCTTTTAAAAAATATTTGTTATAACTTTAGAAATATATTGAATTTTCAAACCACGCTTAGGCAATAATATGCACTTTAAGGACATAAACAATAACAGGCAAAAATGCAATCTTGTTTATATAAATTTTTAGAGATATTACGTAATTTTCGAAAAAACACTCCTTTGGAAAACAACAATAGTCACGAATAAACGATTTTGTCCTAACACTCCACTTAAGTGGTGTTTCCTTGCACTGCTTCGTTTGAAAGGCTTACTAATGTACATATTATCGAACATAAATTGTAAGTTTTCTAATTTCAGTGTTGGAAAGCAATAAAAAAATTTGGCATTTCATTAAAAAAAAGTGTTTGCTATAGATTTTACGACCATTGTTTTATTTGGAGCTTCACCGTGAAATTTCAGCATAGTATGATGCTTTATTCTAAGAGGCTTTTATCTATTTGGCCCTTGAAACAAAGTTCGGATAGTGCCTGGAATCTACATTTGTTGACTTTTTTCTCAGAAAGAACGCATAACCCGTTTTGTGGTTGTCGGATTGTTCGAATAAGTTCGTTTGCCTGTTCATGGCTCCTAAAAGAGTCAAGAATGTGGCTCTCGCATCTTTCTGAAAGACCTGCTTCAGCCTCTTTGCTCTTCTAAGGTAGGTACTATGCTTTTTTCCCGAGAAAAGATTCCACTAGACATTTTCACTCGGGAAAAAGTTTAGTGGTATTGCCAGCTTTTTTTATATATATTTCCAATACTGAAAACAGAACAGCTGATGTTTTTACGTTATAACATGTTCGACAATATGCTTGTAAAATTGTTAAGGTTGGCGGTTCCGTTTGTTGGACAGTAACTCTAAGCCCGAAAAAAATTGTTAAGTTGCGTCTTTCTTTATTATTGTATCATTTTCAAGTTTACAGATATATTATGGAACATATTCCGACGTAAAAATGCACAATATTCCGGGTGCTGTGTTGAAAATAAGCAAATAAGCCGTTTAGAAAAATTTTCTTCATGAGAAACATGAAGATGGTATATACATTTAGCTCCAAATTCTACGAGTATGGTTTATACTTGAAGTTCCACCGTGAAACGTCAGCAGCAGTAGTATCAGCTTTTAAGAAGAACTCAGAATCTTGTGAAGCTCACAGAAACACGTACAATGGGTCACAATTCCAGAGTTAAGTTTTCTTTTAATTGCTATTTTTGCCTTACAGCGGCGGCGTCTATTCTCCTGGTTATGCCTTCCATAAAATTGATGTTTTGGAGAAATTTGAACTTTATCCGTATTATTTATCATTACGGACAATACCATAGACTTTGTTTGAACTAAATGAACCAAAAACGAACGTTCCGGCTTACTTTCAGAAGCTTAAACATAAAGCTGCTCTGCGAGCAGTGACGCCGAAAAGAAATCCATAATTGATGTCAAATACAGCAAAATAAACTATCATAGTTACTCATAATTATTGTATTGGTTGTTACATTCTTTTTTGTAGTTGAATTAAACACCAGAACAGATATTTCGGCCAGGTGAACTGACATATATAGACCTTTACCCGAAATCCATTGGCATTGCTGTAAAAATATGAGGGATGCTAGAAGAAGCGTATTAAATCGCCTGGATCTTATAAAAAAAAAACTTTCCGAAGTTTTTTTTTTTTGCCTAAAAACTATATGTTTTGCTAAATGATATCCTAAGGAACGTCAGTCCATTTTCATTTACAGAACTAAGTTATCCGATCGATTTTTTACATCTTACCAAACTCTATATTACAATACAATTGCCAAAAATTTAGGTTACTGATGAAGTCTACGAATTAGGGATTACAATGGAAACATAAAACTTTCGATGAATCGGGTAATTTGTATGGAAGCTACCAGAAGGGGTGTCACAATATCGTCCATTTTCATTGTGCCTGTATTCAATGCAACTTATTAAAAGATATGAAACTAAAAATAAATTTAAAAAATCGGTCAATTGCTTGGGAGTTACCAGAGGGGGCGTGGTTGTTTGGCTTATTTTTTAAGTTTTACAGTGAAATGTAAATCAATACATCGAACTACTGCAGTCTACTAATTAGGAATATTCGGAGGAAAGATTCAAATTCGGAAATCGAAAAATTTGTATGGGAGGTACCAAAAGTAGTGCGGCAACGCCCTTTATTTCCATTTTCAGAACTTAGTTAAATTCACTACAACTGTTTGAAAGATATGAATCTTAGAAAATATTAATGGATTTAGAAGTTGAGTGGAATCATTGCGACATGAGTGATATGACGAGCCCATTATTTGTCCATATTTGCATATTGCTCTATTCACAATAGCAAATTATTTACCTTGTCTATTCTGTGAACAAAACATACTTTTTAAAGCGGTTCACTTACAAGAAAAAATACATGGGAGAGCATAAAACAAACCATATGTTTGCAAGACGCATTTAACACATTTTCGGCAGACATAATTATTTCGTATGTGTTTTCTAAAATATATTTTGTGAAATCTGCGTTTCTCGAACATTTTCACTTTTTTCATTTTTTATTTTTCTTTTTTCGTAGTTTTGGTGAGTTTTCAATTTTATTCAATTTAGTAAATATTTGAACCCTTACATTGTCAAGATTGTACAGTACTTTTGGAAGTAAAGTTATAATCTGACCGATGAAATGTCGGTTGTTTTTACAACAGAGCCGTCCAGCATACCTTTAACTTATTGCCAATTGTATCTCATGGTTGACAATGATGTCAATTTTATACTTGAGAGGCTCTTTCTCGATAAAAAGTCCGTACACCCCAAGTGCATAATCCTAAATCATTATCATCAACATGTCCATTAATATAATTAAATTCGTTTGTGCTGAAAAACACAAATGTCATATTGTCGCCGCCAAGGATTTGACCCTGGCTTGGAACTCTTCCAGCCGGTTTTGTATTTACTATCTATACCGCATTTTATCAGCTGAACTGCCGCCCATCTGCCAAACAACCAACAGCTGACTAGAAAACAACAAATAATTGCAAAGTAGACACGTAATAAAGAGGCACACAAAGTATAAGCTACGATTAGGAACCGAACACAAATTTCATCAATTGATCAAATAAAATTTGCAAAAAATCATGAAATTACTGATGATATTCATAATACTGGGTCTATTACATGTCGGCTGGGCGAAGGAGCCTAAAGATCTGAAGAAAAACCAAACATTTGTGGCGACAAAGGAATGGCAAGAGATTCCTGAAGGTGGGTAAACAATGTAGTAGTAGGTCAGAATATCTGATAAAGGATATCACTGTAGGTCAAGGTATACCCACGGGTTTGCATGTCCGCATCAACTTGCAGACGGGCAAGAAAGAGGCAAAACTTTTAGAGGAAGCCGACAATGACAAGGGTGAGGAATCCGTGAAAGTTAAACATAAAGAGGGCGCCTTGACGGTACTGCCTGAGCAGGAGGCCAGTAATCAGGAGAGTTCAGAAAAAACTAAGAAGATCAAACATTTAGACGAAGCCCTTAAGCGAATCGGTATTGAGTATGAACCGGATGACAATTTCGAGAATATTAAACGGGAGTATAGGACCTATGAGGAGCTTAAGAAGGACTTTGAGGGCATTCGTAAAGACTTCAAAATGGAAGGGGAGATTGTGATACAACTAATTGAGGAGTTTCATAATATCACCATGGACAAGAATGGCAAAGATCTGGAGGCCCGTGTTAAGGCTCAGACACGAATATTGAAGAGTTTCAACTACCTGATGTCTCAGTTTGACAATGCTTTGTTGTTTGTGGACCAAGGAGGTTTGGACCATGTCATTTTGCCGACGCTCGTCAATCAAACCAACCAGGGTCTCAAAGTGGAAGCGATGCGTGTGCTGGGAGCCATGTCACAAAACAATCCCAAGGTACAAATTAAAGTCTATGAACGTAATGTGGGCTCTCACCTAACCCAAATTTTAATGACTTCCACACGCACCGAGGAGTTATCATCGGCATTGTACGCCTTTAGTAGTTTAATCAGAAAATTCCCCCATGCCCAGCAAAGAATACTCTCAACCTCGGGAACCCAGGCTTTGGTTTCTGTGCTGGGTAAGGAATGTGAACTGAAGATTAAAGCCAAGGCTGCCACTATTATAGGCGACATAATTTTGGAGAAAGAGTTGGTCCTCTCCAAATCCTCAGCAACCGATGACCCTTTGGCAGCTGCCCAATACGCAGAGCTAAGTTTTCCCGAATGGTTGCAGGCCAACTCATACTGTGAGACCATGGACGTTTTGGTGACAGCAAATCTGTATGAATTTCTAGAGGCACCCAATATATTGGAATATTTTGTACATGCTCTGGAAAACACTCGATCATTTTGTGCTTCTCTGTGGTCACAGAGTCCTCAACTGAGACATATTCTACTAACGCTGAGAAATCGTTATTCCCAGTCTGAAGATGAATATCAGCTGGAACTGTCACAATTGCTCAAAAATCTTTTGGATAATCTCTACGCAGAATCTATTAGACATGATGAATTCTAGGCGGCATTATGTGTCATAATGGCGACAAGAAAGGCTGTCCTTTTTTCCTTTCAAACCTCAGACTGCGCTATGTTTATTTATCTCCGATATTGAAATGTGATTTTCTTTTATTTAAACAAAAGACTAATTAAATTATTCATTAAAATCTTTAATTTTAATATTAAAACTTGAAAGTGTGGTGGTGTGATGTGCACAAAAGAAAAAAGAAAATGTCTAATAAACAAAAAAATTTAAATTAATGTTAAAGAAATGTATGTATGTTGGCATGAGTATTTTACATCATCATTCGGAGAAATGAAACGGTGTATAAGACAGAATTGACGTTTGCTTGGATTATTGGGGAATCATCTATTATGAACTGCTTCTCTATGGCCAGACTCTTAATTGGGCCTTGTACCCAGCAATGTCACCCTGAAGCGCCCATCTTTTGTCGTTAGATGAGGAAGGTTCCAATGTATTCATCTTATATCCTGAACCTGTTACCACTTCAATGGAAGGTTGGTAAAGTCGACTGTCTCAGCTTTTTACCAATAGGGACGAGGGTTTCTATGAGAAAGGCACAGTGGAAACACACTCAAAATGACAACAAGCAATCGAATAAACTAAAAATAAATAAACTAACTATGCTAAATAAAGCCTTCACTATCATGCAATTCCACATGCATTAACACGAAGCGAACAATTCATGTGATAGACGATCAGGTTTTAATAATTAATAATTAGACTATTATTAGATCTTTCACATCTTTCAAGCAGTTGTATTGAATTCATTCAAATTTGGTACGCATTATCAATTTGGTAATTATTCCAAGGAAACGGAGGACTTTGCAAAACCTTTTCTGATACTTATATAGGATAAAGCGATTTATCGGAATTCATTGTTTTCTCTTTATTCGCCAGATTCTCGACTGCGGGTCAGTAGTAAAGCTGAAATTTGAATAGATCGGCCGGATAGTCACTCAGCCTCTGGTAGCATATAGTCCTAGATACAAATCTTTCATTCAATTGCACTAAATTTGTACGCAGTAAATCAATTAGTAAACTTAGTTATGCGAATAAATATTGACTCTTAGAGTACTAGAAATGGTTCCTATATAATTTTTAATTGGCGGGCTTTAGAGAGTTATAAATTTGTTTCTTTTATTGTGTTTTAATTCATACATATTTTGTGGCAAGAACGCCTCTCCTTATTGCACCAACGCAAGAGGGCGTTGTATATCTGTACCAGTTATTATTTGCAAATAATACTGAAGAGCAAATTAAGGCTGCTCTTAATGGTCTTCGGGGCAAAATAATATGACATTTTTTTGCAGATTTCAAAAATGATTCAAATTTTTGAAACTATAGCTTAAACTGTGAAGAAAGCATCAACAAAAAATTTGATTTAAAGATTTAAAACACGATTTTAAAGTTTCGGCATTGGTTCAATGATAACTTTTCAGAAACTTTATTAAAAATATTTTTTTAAAAACTCCCAAATATGGCAAGCTATGAAAATTTCAGAAAAGTTTTTACGAAATGTCTGTAGAATTAGAGCTAACATAAGTTTTAAAGATTCTCGTACAATTCGAAAATTTTTGATATGAAGACAAGATTCGAAATTATGGCGGCTCAGAATGTATCTAAGTGGATTGGAATGGGGGAATAGTTACCAAAGAAGGCGAAGACGGTTCCATTTGCTGGCAAGATCATGGCTTCTGTTATTTTGGGATGCGTATGGGATTATATTCAACGGCAAACATGCTAATATATTGCAGCGTTTAAGTGATGAAATTGTGGAAAAAGATGGCATTTTGGCGAAAACCAAAGTGTTGTTTCATCAAGACAATTCTCCAGTTCACACATCCATTATTGTGATGGCCAAAATTAGTGAACTAAATTTTGAATTGCTTCATCACGCAACTTATTCACCAGATTTAGCTCCCTCGGACTATTTTATATTCCCAAGCTTGAAAAAATGGCTCGGTGGTAAAAGATTTGCCAACAATGAAGAGATGGAGTCTGTGGTTGATGGCTGTTTTAAGATGTTTGACAGATCTTACTATAAACAGGGTACAGAAGTTATTGAATATCGCTAAAAATGTATCGATCTAAAAGGAGATTATGTTAAAAATAAAGAAAAATTTTCCCAACTTCTTTGTGTCTTCTTTCTTAGGTCGATTAGTTTTTGGACCGCCCTCGATTATGACGAGAAGCAAGATCTGATACTACGTGACAACAGGAATTCCAACTAATGGTGGCGATATGCCCAAATTTTTGATAAAGACGTAGTTTTGTCACCAATGAAAATCGGAGTTTGACTAAACTCAGGCGGCTTCGTATTCTATATTAAAGTTTCCATCGAAATAGCTTTTTCTGCTCTCCGCCAAAAGTCGACAATTTCGAACAAAAATAATAGTTAACGTATTGGCAAACTATTGAAGATTTCTTAATATTCCAGAATCAGTATACATTTTGCTGTAGTAACAGCAATTAGACTTCTCGCTGAAAGATTTAGATGCGTGATCAACCCAAAATTGTGAGATTGTCACTGAAGAAATTATAAGAAACCTCGAAACAATTCTTCTTCTTAACATTGGATATCATGGCTAGACTTTAGTGTTTTTTTTTTGAATGAGTTTTTAATTTCAATGGATATTTTCATCCTAGATTTTCAAAATACTAATTTAGTACTGTATTCATCATCATGAAGAAAAATCAGTTGTACAGTGCATACAAGATCATTAGTTGTTGTCTCGACTACATAGAAATTAGTCTTCATTGGTTTTTGGTTAAATTTGCCTGTTATTCTTGCAGTAAAGACATATTTCAATTCGCTTTGTGACAAAAAATATAAATAAATTCTTATAAGAATTGAAATGAAAATAATTTTCACGAAATCATATCGAATTGTATAAGTTGAAATATCGATTAAAACTCAAAAATTCCCTTTGAAATTCAATGTATGTTAATTGATTGAAATTCGAAATATCAATATTTGAAAAAGTAGCGTCCAAGAAGTTATTCTTTACGAAAATTTTAACCCAAAAGCCATTTTTAAAGAAAAGTATCGCTCATGAAACTCTTCAATACCTCTCCAAAGGTGTGGTCTGAAGTATATTTTCGTGACAAATTTGCTTAAACACTTTCCTCTGACCGAAATTGGGTGAAAATGAGTTTTTAAATATTCAATGTCGTGGCTTTAACGTGCAAATTAAGAAAGCAATCTTATAAAAGTTAATAAATTGACAGCATGGAGGTGTTAAGTCAGTCAGTTCACCAGGCACAATATTCATTGTTAATGCAGTTAGTCCTATATTTCAAACAAAATATGATACAAATATATGTATATAATATGATACATAATATATATGTATGATAAATATATTTTTAAAAATGAGTCGCATTAATCTCCATTATAGAGTCAAGGGAACACAATCTGGTAAGCATTTTAATATAAACCGATTTTACAAAATTTCATACTAATTTTATTCATAGAACTGGGTATCCCATTTTTATAACTGAATACTATCATAATGTCGCTTGGAATTATATCATCTAAGGTTTCTAATTATTTTTAAATTTAAATTTGAAAAACATTTCGCTGAAACTATATCTTTTCTATGCCTTCAATCGGTACATATCATTTGATATGGCAAAAAATGTAACACCCAGAAGGTGTTTAAAGTTCCAAACCTGTTTCATGACTTTTAATGTCAATTGAGCGATATTTATCTGTCTGACTGGACGGCTGACAGATGCAAACGTCTTAAAACTTGACACAGCCTAACATTTTGCCAGACTGCTGTCGGGGTTTCCAAATGAGCAATATCTATCTACCTTTTTTTCTGATACTTCCCATTTAAATGACCGATATACTTTATATTTTCTTAAGATAAAAAACAAAGGACTTATAGTTTAACTACAATTCCGAACGCCACAGTTTGAGAAGCATTAGCCAGACTTGTCGATTACTAGACTACTCGAAATGTTCGTTGCACACATCGAGGTAACTGCCGTTCAAATAATGATAGGTGACTATGAGGGATTGAACCTGGGATCAATCATCAACCATCGCGCCACGGCCGGTGACTTCTTAGGGTAATATATTTTTTAATATAATAATATATATTTATTAAATTTGGTATACATTAAGCATTTGAAGCATTTACAATTAAAAAAGCGCACAGTCATTCCGCTTCTGGTATCTCCCGCACAAATTGCCCTATTTTCCGAAATTACATCTTTTTTCTATAGTTTCTAATTAGGTGTCTGCAGTAGCTTTGATTTGTGTCCATTGTATTGGGGTATAATACTTTGTAAAACTTGAGAAAATTTGGCTACGCTCCTTCTGGTATCTCTCACATAATTGACAGATTTAGCCCATATATTCTTAGATGCATATCTTTTATTTTGCAGGACTGAATTTGGTCAAAATTAGTACTCATTGAGCGCTTTCCAAATTAAAACTCCAGAATGAGAACAGAGCCATTAGCCTCACCCCTATTGCTATCTCCTACATAAATTGGTCAAGTTCTCGAAGTACATTCTCTCCTCGATAATTTCTAATCAGTAGGCGGCAATGCTTAGATTTTTATTCATTATATTGATTTATAATCCTTCGTCCAATTTGACAAAAAATCGACCAACCAAACATGTCTCTTTTGGGACCTCCCCTACAAATGTCCAATTTAACCCATATATTTGTACATTTACTTGTACATATATATCTTCCAAGCGTTTGTCCTGAATTCGGTTAAATTTGGCACACGTTATGTATTTGATAAGCTTAGCTCAGAGAGTGGAAGTGATTGGCATTCCATCCACCATCTTCCACCTTCTCGTGCCTTCCATACAAATTAACCGATTTGTCAAACTTAATTTTTGCACTGCAATCGCTTATTCGTACACTAAACTTCGTAATTACTAAACTTTTTGTGCTTGATAAAGTTTGAAAAAATCGGTCGGATAATCACGCTGTCTTTGCTAACTTCCATACTAATTTAAGACATGAATTTCTAGATTTATATCCTTCATTCAATTGCACTAAATTGCACGTGGGTTATTTGTTGAAACCGAAATCACTGGCTGGGGTCTCCGTACTCTAATGTGGAATTACATTCCAACCGAATGCTATAGAGCCATAAAATAGCTGGGGTGATAGGACAGGCTTCATCTCCGCCAACGGAGAGTATGTCTCATACAGGCATAATCATTCTGGTATCATTTGACTGGAAGATAAAGACGACAATCACGGTAACTTGCTCCCAAAATTGTCGACTCCTATTTCCAAATAGACGAAGTTTACTTGGTTATCCCAGAAAGGCGCTGGCAATCGCATTGTAATGTGGCCAGTGCGATTATTACACCGATGCCAACGTTTTTATGGTGAGAAAAACTTCTATGCCCTTTCCCATCTGATATGAGTATTTCTGATATACTCAGTGACCGATTTATCTCATTCTTAGGTTCATATTTTTATTCAGGTTTAGTAAATTTGTCATACATTTTATAAGCTTAACCCAGAACGTAACTCCCCATACAAATTGGTCGATTGATCGACCATTAATTTTTGTGGAAAATGTGAAAGTGAATGGCATTTCTCCACACTCCTTCTGGTACTCCCCATACAAATTGATCAATTGATCGACCATTAATTGTTGTGAAGAAAGTGGAAGTGAATGGCAGTGCCACACTCCTTCTGGTACTCCCCATATAAATTGATCGACAATTAATTTTTGCACTGCAATCGCTTATTCGTAGACTTTATTTTACTAATTTATTTAACAATTGTATTGCATTATAATGCTTGGAAACATTTGAAAACAAAATGAAAAAAAAGAACACGGCAGGATAATCGCGTCATTTTTGGTAACTCCCATACCAATTATCTAATTTAAACCGTAATCTAAACCATCAAGTGGTTTCAAAACCGCCGGTCTGGCAAGCTTGTCGGCTGTTAAATGCCTGTCATTTGAAGTGTTATTTATTTACTATAAGGTTTGCCATTTAAGAATATGGATCGTTTAACAACTGAAGAACGTGTAAAAATAGTTAAAACTTTCTACAAAAATGGTGATTGAAACGTGATTCATCACGACTGATTTTGGCTTTATTGCATGAGAAGTTTTCAGAAAGCATATGTGGTCAGGCCTGAGGATTATCGCAATGTACTCGCTGTCGAAAATATCGCTTCTGTTAGTGAAAGTGTGACGGATAATCCGATTTTCAATTCAGAGCGCTATGGCCGTATAATAAGCGACCTTTTTAGCCCGCAATTAGAGGTTATGAATTGGACGATATGTGGTTTCAATATGACGGTGCGACGAGTCTCACATCACGACCAATTTCGACTTTATTGCATGAGAAGTTTTCAGAAAGCGCTATTTGACGTTTTGGCGAATTCAATTGGCCACCAAGATCATGCAATTTGATGGCGTTAGACTTTTTTTGTGGGGCTACGTAAAAGACCGTGCTTACGTGGATAATCCTCAAACGTACCGCCCTCTGCAATCAATCCAGAGGCGTTCATTTAAATGACATTGTATATCATAATGGTAAGATCCAAGCATGATAAGGACATAAAAGTTTCATCGAAATCATAGCTTCATATGTGTTTTATTTAACTTTACTTTCGAAACCGAAAAATGGTTAACCCTGTATTATTAGCAAGAATCGTCACCGAAAGGAAATCAAATACGAAAATATATTTGATTTGTTTCAGTTTGTGGAATCTAAATCAAAATTATGCAAAATGTTTATTCTGGTTCCGACAAACGAATCAAAGTTGTATTGAATTTCGTTTCTAGTTCTTACATCCACAACAAAATTGCAAAGAGTTTTGATTTTGTTTAGAAAATATATTGATTTTGATTTAGTTTTGAAACGTTTTGTTAGTAATTTAATTGGGATTTTTCAATTAAAAAACAGACAAAAGCGTTTCAGTAGCTGCGAAAATTTCTGAGAACTAAAATATGGAATAAAAATATAAATTATTTTAAACATTTTTAGCTTTCAGGCTTTGGGGCCAGACTTTTTTCTCTGCCAAGAACCTGAACTACGTTGCGTTTCAGCTCTAATTCAGATTAAGAAATGAAACTGCATAAAAGTATGTTTTCGTTTCAAGTTGTCTAAATATTTTCTGTTTCGATAGGGAAACAGAATCATTTTCAATTCCTAATTACGTTTTCGAATCAAGGTATGAAGTGAGTTGTTGTTTTGAATATGAATCACAAACAATTTTCTAATGTATTTTAAATACATTGATAATATCAATTGTTGAAGGTCCCTGATTGAAATTTCTATCCTATTCAGTTCATGACGAATTTTTCTTCAGATCAACCTCGCATTTCGATAAATTGCAGATCATTCACATCAATATGATCGATGATTAACCTTAAAAAACAAGTCATTGTTTCCATTTCTGGCTAAAACTTGTGAAGGAATGAGAAAAAAAAACAATTACAAAATATTTTGAGGTAACATGAGCTAAAAAACCAACAGATTAGTAGATGTATCATAGTTAAAGGACACAGAACAATGGCTTGCCAAAAAATAAGAAGAAGAAAAAACAAGATTCTAATCATTTCATTATTATATTCCATATTTCATTCCAATTGCTAAGAGTACTGTTAACAAATCCGGAAATGTCCTGTAGATAGGTATTTTTCTATAGAGATCATTGGTTTTTGTGTCATGTGTCTCTGTCTCAACATCACTCAGCATTGTCCTTTGACACTTTCTCCTAGTAGGATGTTGTGGAAATAGCAAAAAGATTGAATGTAGAAAAGAAAAAAGAAAAAGTAAAGTATTGGCCACTTCCTCAAGATGTGCAATTAGGCTGGGAATTCGACGTTATTGCTTTAGTCGACAAAAAGAGAGTGAGCCAAAGCAAAAATGAGAGGGAGAGACAGAATGAGAATGAGAGAGAATGCATATATTTGTATGAAAGTGATACTCCTGCTGCTACATTCTGCCCGTCCTTTGGCATGCGAATCAGCAGGGATTAGTTGGTTAGACCGTTGGCGACAATGGACAAATGCCCTAAAAGATGGTAATACAATGACCTTTCAAAAGCAAATGACATTTTAAAGAAATGTGATCAACGCGAATGCTAAGACAGAAAGAGGAATAGAGAAGTAGTATTGCCACAACTGTTAGTATATCCTGGGAATTGGGATCGCGCCAATTCTTGAGCCTTTGTTGAGCAACTGAGCAAGACCATTTTTGAAATGAAAATTAATGAGCTACCAACTCTCTCTCTCTCTCTCTCTCTCTCTCTCTCTCTCTCTCTCTCTCTCTTGATATCTATCTTGATCCGTTGTCTTAAATGAGCATTTAAGATCATCTTGACATTGTTGAGTTCTCTTTAAACTAAGCACAAATCTGCCACTACGACTATATTAAAGGTGCAATTTTCGATACACGTTTTTTTTTTTGCTTTAAACAAAATCTTATTGAATTTCTGTACATTGACATTTTACTTAAAATAATGATCATGATGGTGACCTCTAAGGTGACCTCAAAAGTGTGTAACGTTTCCTTTACTCCGTCCGTTTTTCCTTAGAAGTCCTTTTGTTCAGCAGCGCCGGACAATTGCCTATTTTTCGTATAGGCAAACAATTGGTCTTTTGTCATCATGAACATCCGTATTCTGCTGCTCGAGAGCAGCAGGAGAGGGGAGAGTTTGATAACGTATTTTCATATTTGCGCTTGCGCCAATTGTCATCTTTGGCTTCTAGGATATTCTCCCCTAAATCAGGCCATAAAAAGCAAACCTTAATTGATAACATCAGCTGCCGCACAATCTGGCACGTTCATTTTTATAGTGGGTGATCCTTTCTATTTTGCTTCTTCTTTCAGTTTCCCCGTTGAGGCTGCATGTCCTTTTTATGGCTACTTCTGTCGCTCGTGTTTGGTCAATCGTTGAGCAACAAAGGTTTCCATTTTTTACTGTCTCTTCTTCCTTGTATAAATCATAAATTTACCATAGTCGACGATATAGGTATGCTTTGTTCAAGGAACAGACATAAATTGCTCCATATATTTTAGGTTTTGTAAAGAATTTTGATTACGATAAATTGACAATGTTTCTTCTTTGTTTTTCCGCAATACGCCTAACGGATTACATTCGTTTTACAATTTTTTTTAACGACTCTTTAAAGTTTTTGTAAAAATTGGTTTGTTTTCCGGTGTTAATCTCTGATAGGGGGAAGGATGTTGGGAAAATATTAGGAAGGCTCTTAAAATTCAAAAGGCTTTCACACATCTGTAGATTATTCACAATATCATAATCTATAATGATATGTTTTCAGAAGATTCATGTCGACAGTATATGCAATAAGGGTAGCAGCTGACGCAGTTAGAACCCCAATTGGTGATAGAAGTTGAATGTGAAAAATGCTTTCAATATTGTTATTATAATTGGGAACACATTGTGAGTGCTTTGCCGAACTTTAGTATATCCCAATACCTGGTGGCTGTAATAAAGAATTATAGAATGTGAAGATTATTTGTATAGGGTTATCCATTTTTCGGTTTCAAAAGTAAAGTTAAAATAAAACACACATAAAGCTATGATTTCGAAGAAGCTTTTACTTCATTATAGTGCTTGGACTTTTCCATTATGTACAGAATACATATACAATGTGATTTAAATGACCGCCTCTAAATTGGTTGCAGCAGTGAATCCTTTTGATGTAGTTTTCGAACACTTTTTCGCATATTTCGGACGGTATCTCGGCGATAACTTGACGAATGTTGGTTTTCACATTCTCCAACGTTTAGGAATTATCCACAGTCTTTACGTAGCCTCACAAAAAAGGCTAACGGCGTCAAATCGCATGATCCTGACGTCGTCAATATGTGAAATTACGCTTTCTAGAAACTTTTCACGCAATAAAGCCAAAATTGGTCGTGATGTGGGGCTCGTCGCACCGTCATGTTGAAACCACATATCGTCCAATTTATAATCTTCAATTGCGAGCTAAAAAAGTCGGTTATTATACAGTCATAGTGCTCTGAATTGAAAATCGAATTATCCGCCACACTTTCACTAACAGAAACGATATTTTCGGCAGTGCGTACGTTGCGATAATGCTTAGGCCTGACCACATCTGTAACGCTTCCAGTCTCTTCAAATTTCTTTATAATCTTGCCAAATCCTCACACAATAGGTCGATTATGACGACCATAATCGCCCCATAATGCACGAATAGTGCCCACGTTTGAGTCATTAATTTATGTTCTACGGACTGCTCCTCCTCTTCATCCCTACAGCTCCTGCAGAAGTCATTAGTAGCAAGCTTCAATGTAATTGCATGTCTTCCAATCAGACAATGCCAGAGACGTCGGGTCTTGATAGCGACAGCAGTTTGTGTGAACGCTTCAGACCTAGGCGAGGCCATATCAGTTTGGTTTGTGATTACAGCCTCGGGCAGTTACCCACTTACCACTTGCTGCTAAATATGTTCTATCTCATAGTAGGAGCTTGTAAGTGGCTAGAGGCATGCCCAAGAACTACAACACGGCTGGAGTCTGTAAGGTTGCTCCTAGTCTTGCCAGCTTATTTGTTCTGCAGTTCCTGGCACCCACATAAGGTGAATGTTGAAATGCTGAGCCATCTCCGTAAGAAATCTGCGGCATTTCAGGACTGATGTTGAATTCAGGAAGACAGAATCCAAGTAGGTAATGGCAGCTTGACTGTCAGAGAATATTTTAATCCTCCGAGGACGTTATACCTCAGCCATTCTGCCACTTCCTTAATGGCGAAAACTTCGGCCTGATAAGCACTACAGTGATCAAGTAGTTTTATTGCTTTACTTAGCCCTAGGTCTTTGGAGTAGATCCCGAAACCTACCTGATTATTTAATGTTGAGCCATCAATGCAGAAGTCGACATACAGTCTTATACCAGGAGTTCTACATTTCCATGTATCTCTATCTGGTATAAGTGTATGGTACTTCTTGTCGAACAGTGGTTCATCCAATCTATGGTGCTTGTTATGTCAGGCACCAGGTTAAAGATCACACTGTGACCATAACCACTGTTTGACCACGGTAACAGCTCTCTTAGTCTTACTGCCGTAGTTGCGACAGTCTGCATACTAATTATGTCCAGGCGTTGTAAACGCAAAATTACGTTTAGTGTATCGGATGGGATGGTGCGGAACGCACCAGTGATGCACAAAGTAGCCATCCTTTGGACCTTGTCCAGTATTCTACAGTATGTGAACTTCTTAAAAGCCTTCCACCAGCCGATAAGTCCATACAACATTATCGGTCTTACTACTGCAGTACGATATGCAACCAGTGAATAATGCAAGGCTTTAATCCCCATTGTTTCCCAACTGCCCTCTTGTAATCTTAACCTAACTAAAATTCTGAAAATACGCACTATTAGTATTTTCGGAATATATCATTTATTCTTCTATATAAAAGATCTATCTATATCTGTACCTAATGGCACAGTACATTCCCTAAAAAAAGAAGTTGTATTTTTTAGTATTCCGAATAGATCTTTCCTGTTTTTTACACACCATAAAAATTAAACTAAAATTAAGTAAAAACATGTAAACTCTGTCACATAAATTATCCACACCCCCTCTTTCATTTCACTGATGTTGCAATGGCACTCGAAGACCTTAATGACACCTTGCTTTGAAGAGGTTACGAGCTATTTTTAAATCATTGCATGTTTTTTCTTCAACAGGATCATTACACTAAATATCCTATTCCATCGTTGTCATACCGATAACTTCTGCTACGGGGGCAAACATGTGTCATCCGTGTCAACCCCAATAGAAGGGCAGCTGTTTGACAGCATCCCCTTCTCCCTCTGCTTTTCGTTCGGTCGTCGTAACACTCCATTTACATTTGTTTCTTGTTAAAAATTAGTGTTTAACTAACAATTTTTATTAATATAAATGTCCTTAAATATGTTTTAAGAGATTATACAATTTATGTGTGAGACGGAGCAACATGTGCCCCTCACAGAAAGGAACAAAAAAACGGGGGGGAAAAGATACGGAAAAAATTGTCTTGCATCTCCCATACGGTTACTTTGTAGCTCATATGTTTGCATTCAGCCCTTCAGTTACATGTTGCATGATGAAGGGGTTTACAGTTTCGTGGTCTATGAAAGATCAATGGTATTGATGCGTGGCTTCATCTGCGTTTTTTGTTTTTTGTAGGGAAGAGCTGGTACTTGCCGGTAAGGGGTGTTAGCCGCCGCCGTGTTGTCGAGATTATAGAGTGTGGAGGTGTCATTCAGAGGCACATCCAAGGGTGTTGATTATGGCTTTATGAAAGGATTACATGTTGGGGTGTCACGTTAACTTATTTATCTTTTTTCTACGCCGCTGAGATACTCATTGTAACTCTATTGTTTATTAATGTGTGAGTAATAAATCAATATTTTTTTAAGTGAACCTCTCTCTAAACCGAGAGTTTTTTGTGTGTTGTGTTGAAAATGCTATGGGAATTATTAGACAGCTTGTGTAATGTTGAATTTTGATAATTGGTAGATGCAAATTGACACCAAAACTGCTTTCGATAGAAAATTTTTGGACATGATATTTTGATATTAGATTGCTGTAAATTAGGTAGCTTCAGTTCTTATATGAGCAATTTTTTTTCATTCTGTATATGCGCTATATAATGTATAGTAAAAATAATTCCTTTTTTTGCTAATAGACGGCATTACCAATCTGTATCTCGCGTTATACAAGAACGATCAGGCTGCGCTAGATGGCGTTAGAAAGATAAGATTTGGTGCTCAACAAAATACTCAGTCAGTTTTGTGATTGCTGGACTTAATATATAGATTAAATGCACCGAAAGATTTGACATCAGCAAAACCAAAATTCGCAATAATTTACAGCTTTCCTTCGATGAAGGCGAAAATGTGAGCCAGACGGCTGATAATTTGGATAGTTTGTTCGGTCCTAATACTATAACAGCCAATCATGTGTAATTTTCGTTTCGTCGATTACGTTCCGATAATTTTGATATCAAAAATGCATCATGCTCTAGAAGGCCAATTATTGAAATTGTCGATAAAATAATAGAAATAATTAAATCTGACCATCACGTACTCGTAAGCCCTGTTTCGATTGTTTACAAAAGAAAAAAAACTCATGTTTAGAATTTCAATCTGCGAACCGCTGCTGAATCGCAACGAAAGCGAGCCATTTTTGATGTGGACAGTGATTGATGATGAAAGGTGGGCCAGTTAAAAACGGTCGTGGTCGAATCGTGGTGAGTCGGCGCAAACGGGGGCCAAGTCAGTGTAGACCGTCAAGAAGGTTTTGCTGTTTTTGATCCGGACTTGTACTGTCAACAAATGAATAGCCTAAAAGAAGCAATCGTACAGAAGCGGTAATTTTTGACGATTAGGGGAGGAATTGTTTTCCATCAGAACAACGCCAGGCTATACACATAGTGAATCGCCAGAAGCTACGGGAACTTGGTTGGAAGTTTCTTATGTGTCATCCTATTAGTTCGGATTTGGCACCAAGTGATTATCGCCTGTACCTATTTATGACACAAGATTTTGCTTATAAAAAATTCGCCTCAAAAAAAGTTTGTTGAAATGCATAAACCCAGTGACGAACATTTCAATGAGAGAGGTATAGTGGAATTAGCTTCAAAATCGCAAGACGTTATCAATCATATTTGACCCATGTATATCGGAACATTTTAGGTATACTAAATAAAGCCAACCACGTCATGCAAAAATAATGGATTTCCTGTTACTACATCTTATAGAAGGGGTCGTACTGTGATTTGTCTCCTGACAATGACAATAGTAGGGGGTGTCGTCACGAATAAATGAAATATTGTTCTACTAGTTGAAAAAAAAAAACAATCAAAATTTACACCCACTCGCCCAGTTTGTCTGGTAAGTCCCATACAAATGGAAAAATGGACCTCGAAACTTAATCGCACTACAACATCCTATTGACGAGTTTCATACTGACATAATATTGTATAAATTGATACTTTTGTAGTTTCCACTTGGGTGCAAAATTTGGACAGAATCGGATCATATCTCTCTAATAGATGATCTGATTTTGAACAAAATTTACTAAAAATTAACATGTTCGTAATCTTTCCTTAAATGCAAAATTTTTAGAGAGAATCGAACCGTACATTATTGTATCGACCATACGAATTAGTCTATGGATTCCGAAATTTAATCACACTACAACATTTTATAGTATCTGATCGTGGCACTATGATTAGAACACGCTACTATCGCATGGCACAATTACAGGGTGATGTACGAATCGTGCTACAAACGTAAAGCAATCCATTGAGACAAAAATTGAGCCGATTCCGACTTCAACCCTTCAGGTCACAATAAATAATTTTCTGATCAGGTGTCGCCATATTATATAATATATTATACAGGGTGGCGACTATATTGTGCTGAATATGGACTACGGCGAATTAGTGAAGCTCCAAGTGCTAATTTAATTAAAATATGGGAAAAGCGTTTTAAAGAGACCGGTTCAACATTTAAACCACAAGCAAATGATCACCCAAGAACATCTATGACCGAAGACAATGTTGAGAGAGTTATGGAGTCAGTACGAGGAAATCCACAAATGTCGACTCGCAAGAGATCGTCTGTCTTACAATTATCGCGACGAAGTTTGCAACGAATTTTAACATTGGATCTTAAACTGCATCCATATAAGCTGCAATTAACACAAGAATTGAAAGAGTCTGACTTCATAGCAAGGCTCGCATTTGCTAATGAAATGCTTAATAGATTTTCCAATTTTGACAATATCCTTTTCTCTGACGAAGCTCATTTCCTTATGAATGGGTTCATAAACCGTCAAAATTGTAGTTACTGGAACAGTGAAAATCCCAAAATCAAACACCAGAAACCATTGCATAGTCCTAAAGTGGCAGTATGGGCAGCAATCTCTGGCAGATGAATAATTGGTCCTTTTTTCTTCGAAAATGCGCGGGGACAAAACGCCACGGTTAATACGGAGCGCTATGTTGAGATGTTGGACGGATTTTTGAAAGTTCAAGAATTGTGAATTCCAGAACTTGGTTCCAACAAGATAGAGCTACCTGTCACACATCAAATGACTCCATGGCGGTGGTGAAGCAGAGGGAACATCTGGCAGACTGATTTCGAAAAGAGGTGATATCCCATGGCCCCCACGTAGTCCAGACTTGACGCCTCTTGACTTTTTTTTGTGGAGATACCTCAAACAGAAAGTCTACAGTAATAATCCAAGAAACATCGTTCAGCTCAAGGAGAATATCCGTGGTGAAATGGCACCGAAGACGATAAGCTCGTCCACATCCTGCCAGAGAATAAGTTTGCTGTAACACTCTATTATATGATTTAGACCAAGTTCCAAACGCTTTAATAAATCTGTGGCCTCCACTTGCGTGCGCAATTTGGACAAATTTTATTATTTCATTCTTCTCTCTCTCTCTCTCTCTCTGCAATAAAATTACAATAAGGCACCCTATTGGCGCGTGCTTTTAGTCCATGGAACGAAATACTGTAGGCCGGTTAGAGAACTAAATCAACATTTTATCATTTTATTTAGCTAGCACTCTGTAAAAGCGCCGCTATTGGTATTAATTTCATAAATTAAATTTATTTAATGGGTTTCCGCATTTCAATGCAACATTTTCATTTGTCACATTTTCCAAAATGCAGATTCCGGCAGCTGTAAATACATCCAGTAATGCATTCAGTGTAGATGCAACTCCTTAGCCATTCCATCCATATCCAATTCAACAACATCATTCGCTGTTGCCACATGTTGCGGCACCAAAAATAGTTATAGTCGTTTAGAAAAAAATTTGACATAGTTTTTCTCACAAATGCCAAACGCAGTCAGCAACATGGGCAAAGCGTACGGGTAAATGTCATGAACCCCCCTCTCCCCTCCATCCAACCATTCCAAATTCTTTGCATTCTGTGGAACGAGAAATAAGGCAGCCAAAAATATCATACACTCGTAAATTTATTTTCTTAAGAAATTCATATCCCTGAAGAATTTGTATACATAATACAAGTCATGAACTCTGATCTCAAGCACTTAATGCTTATTTATCAATGGATAAAGAGAGTTGCTGGGGCTTCACTCTCGTGTATTCCTTTTCCACTCACTCACATTTTGAAGATATTCAAATGTCGTCTGCATCCTTTTGTAAGCTCGTGTTGGGAATAGATGTGCGCAAACGATGTCTAAAGGTCACACACAGCAGCCTCACGATGCACCTTTGACACCATGCAGGATATGTTGGAAGAAAATAGAACGTGGAATTGCGCGCGCCGCCACTAAAATCTAACACTTCTTGAGCATCTTGAGCATAGACACACGCCGCTGTTCTATGTTATCCCCTAGGGGTTGTTCTTCTAGGATTCTTTCAGTTACAGTTTTCCCTGTGTTTTCTTTGTCACTTCCTTTGTTTCCCATCTCGTTTTTTTTTCTATCCCCTCAGTTTCTCACAGCGATTCTAATGCAATATTAGGGCATGGAATTTTAATAGTGTTTATTTGTAGTTGTAGTTGATCTTTGGCCAAGCAGCTCTCTCCAAAGATGCTGGGTTCATAAAGTTGTTACGTCTGTCCACTTTTTGTTGTTGCGTCAGTACAGCAGGAAGATTGGTGGTGTTCGTTGAGCGTGTGTTGCGCACGCTTATTTTGATCGAGTTTTCCTTCTTCTCACATTTGATTATTGTTGTGATTTGTTTGATTCCTTATTTGTGATCCTTGGAGAATTATTATGATTTGTAGACAGGAAATGGGTTTTTATTATTTAAAATGTTTCTTTATTCTTTGACATCAGAATCTTTCTTTAAGTTGCTTAATAATAATCTCATGTTTGAGATTAGGAATTGTTAGGTTCTGGGTGGGGAGGATTTCGCGGTGCGGTTCGTGTGGCTGGGTGATGATTATGCATAATTTGATTTGCATTTTGGTTATTTGAATGAGAGGGGAAGAAGTCGGGCATGTTTCCCTCTTACCAAATTAACATACAATTTAAATTTCCAATAAATGCCGGTGGTAGAATTTGTTGGTTCAGGGTTTTAGTAAAGATTTGGAGAAAAATAGGTCATTCGAATGTGGATTAAAGTGTATCATGTTGCGCTCTGTATTCTTTTTTTTTTTCTTTGGGTTTAGTTAATAAAAAGCATGCATCAAGTCCAAAATACAATTTGGCTGAACGACCATAGAACTGAACTTTTAAGACAATCCACCAGGCTTTGCTGCCTGGACTAGGACTTCTGTTACCTTCTACTCAAATGGGATAATGGGTCATGAAATTTACACACACCATAATACCCCATTAAAGGAGCTGACACTGATAAAAGATTGCATGAAATGATATGTTTGTAATTTTCACTTTTGATCAGTATCAGACTATATTTTCCTAATACATAATCTGATTTCGACCAAATTTATCACAAATTAACATTTGTGTAATCTTTCCTTAAATGCACAATTTGGGTGAAATCGAACCATTAATTCTTGTATGAATCATACAAATTAGTTTATGACTCCCGAAATTTAATCACACTACAACATTTTATATTGTCATGTAGCATTTATATGTGATGAGCAGTTAAACTCACCTCCGTACCGACAAGTTTTCAGAAGAACTCATCACTTGGTTTCATTTTTGTGAACAAATAAAGGGAGTTATCTTTGGAATCTATAGATTATATGTAAAATTATTGATTTACTCGCTGATTGAATGATTGATCATCATCCGGACTAAATGACTAAAGCTAGAACCGCGAAGATTGGAGTATGGATGCCCTTTATCACGCACCTAAGCAAGAATGCATTTTTCAAAACGTTTAGTTTTTGGGGCAAAAACAGGTTAGAAACGGAAAATATTTGGTATAATCACGAAAATTGATGTCCACATTTCCGCACTTGGGTAGGCACACAACGAGAAGAAAGTTTTAGAAATTCACACTTTTAGGGCAACGGGAACAAGGCAAACAAAGTTAAATTCAGCAGCATCGTCCATCTCAAACGTCTAGGGCTACAATCATGAAAATTGGCATCCATATTCCCTCCGTTTTCAAAGCACATAGACGATAAAAGGGGATTTTTGCGATATTTAAACTTTTATGAAAAAAAACAGGGTAAGAAGTGTTAAAGCCTATAGCAATGTCTGACCAAAACCTCCGCTTTCTAAGTATAGACATTAAAAAGGGAGGAAGAACAGGATAAAAAGCGTTAAATCCAATAGCAATGTCTGACCCAAACCTCCGCTTTCAGAGCAGATAGACGATAAAAAGGTATTTTTTTTAAATTCACGCTTTTAGAGATAAAAATAGGGCCAAATCTGGTAGCATCCCTCACATTAAACAACTAGGGCTACAATCATGAAAATTGGAATTCATATTTGCTCGTAGTAGACAAACGATAAGAAGGGAGTTTTTCGAAATTCACACTATTGAGGGTAAAAGGGAGTAAATACGATAGCATCGTGTAGCTCAAACGGCTGGGGCTAAAATCATAAAAATTGGTATCCACATTGCCTCCGCTTTCAGAGGAGGCGGACGATAAGAAGTGATTTTTTTAAATTCACACTTTTAGAAGTAAAGGCAGACTAAAAAGGGCCAAATCTAGTAGCACCGCCCAGCTCAAATGGCTAGGGCTACAGTCATGAAAAATTGGAATCTATATTGCCTCCCCTTTCAGTGCAGACAAACAATAAGAAGGGAGTTGTTCGAAATTCACACTTTTAAGAGCAAAAAGGGGCAAATGCAGTAGCATCGTGTAGCTCAAACGTCTGGGGCTAAAATCATAAAAATTGGTATTCACATTGCCTCCGCTTTCAGAGGAGACGGACGATAAGAAGTGATTTTTTTTTAAATTCACACTTTTAGAGATAAAAACAGGGTGAAAAGGGCCAAATTTGGGAGCATTGGGTAGCTCAAATGGCTACAATCATGAAAATTGGAATCCATATTTTCTCCCCTTTCAGAGCAGACAACCGGTAAAAAAAGGGTTTTACGAAATTCGTGCTTTCAGCCGTGAAAACAGGGTAAAAAGGGTAAAATTTGATATTAACGGCTAAAGCGGTTAAACCTAGAATCTTAAACGTTGGTGTTCATATTACTGTTCAGACCTAGCAGTAACAATAAGGAATTTTCCGAAATTTGTGCTTTTAGGGGTAAAAACAGAATAAAAAGGATCGGGACAACATTTTTTGGTTCATATTTTAAAAAAAAACACATGAGATGAACTGACAGAATCGAGCAATGCAAACAAATTAAACGACAGATCGCTCTCAAACACCGCGTCGGTGTACGGAACAATTGTGACAACTTAACGATAAAAAAGGATTTTGATATTCCCTTTTTGAGTGATCAATTTCCGGTAGTTTTTGGACAAAATATATGTGACATCCTGATATTGTCACAAAAAGAAGCTCGGCTGAAGAACGTTAGAAGAAATGTTTGTCTGAAACCAACTTGGAAAATGACTACTGTTTCTGAGAATATTTAGGGATCCAGATCTTAAGAATATAGAGAAATATTAGTAGAAAATACCCTTAACAGTTTAAAGTGATGATGAATTTAAAACTTAAGTATTTGCTCTAACCAAATTCGTAAATTCTCCAAAATCTGCTCAGCATACGATCATTTGTCTTGTCCTACAATCTTTTTACATAGCAAATTAAGATTTCTATTGAAAGATCTTCGTTTCGGAAACCTCAAAACTATTTAAAGAGCAGAACTGTCCTTAAAAACTGTCTCACAGTAATTTCATGCCCAATTACTTCAAATGTAAAAAATATAGGAAAAAACACATGAAAGTGATCATTTTTTAACCACATTTTATGCCCGTCGGGATTGTACAAGAATGACTCAATCACAAAACAAAAAACGAAGGACGCTGACTGACAGCAAGGCGCACACACAGACATATTTTCATGGTCAATTAGCAATCAACAATTAGGACAAACTTAAGGCACATTCACAGGATGCACAACATAATCATTATGATCGTTGGAGAGAAGCGCAGCTCTGGAATTAGAATTTAATCCTGTCAGCGTGTGATTGGCATATGCAATAAATAGATCGAAGCAATCCAAACTGAATACAATGACGAATATGAAAGCAGATCCTCAAGAATCACCATTGAAAATATGTTGTGATTTTAATCTCTAACCAAAAAAGTGAATCTTGATAAAACAAAAATCGTCTTTTGTTGGAGAAAATCGCCAACAACAGAAAAATGTCACGCTTATTGGCGCAGGGATAATGGTGCATCGACAGGACAATGACAAGATTGTCATCTGTTTTTTTGGATAGTGACTGCGCAGACCAATTGACTGACTGGGAATCTGATGGAAAACGATGGCGGCGACAGGAACTGCTGGTGCAACAAAAGTATAAGTACGTTTCATGCTTAAGGACATGTGAATGCAGGAAATTTGGTTGAGGATAAAAGCATGCAGACAGCACAGACGACAGTGGAAATATGAGGGAGGCTATGCGAAATGAAATGTTGAAGGAAGTACTGAAATGTTTAAGTATTAAAATTTTGAACACGGAAGTGTGTTGTGCAATATGAAATTGCCGGAATGTTAAGTTAAAAAATATTGAAATGTTGAAATATTGCTTTCAAATTCTGAAAACTTTTTGCTCAAAAAGTTCTAAAAAAGCATCACAAAAAAGAAAATGCCTCCCTTCTATGACAGGACCATGTAAAACTCATTAATGTTTATATAGTTTTAAGCTACTTCCAGGTCACCCGAAGGAATGAAAGTGTATATTATTTGATACGCCAATCAGTATAGAAATTTCAGTCGAGTAAACTGCTTGTCCTTGCCTGAGATCCTGTGAAGTTCCAGAAATGATTGTTTACAACAAATGATGTGAATTAGATTAAGAACTAAAAGTATAACTTACTGAACTTAACTGCTCTTATAACTTACTCTTTTTTTTTGCCCAGAAATTATAGGAATATCGCAAATTTTTGCTAAATCGACAAATTTGTATGTGAGGTACTATAAGGGGAAGCTGGCAATTCAAACCGAGTTTATTCACAGTATTAAGTTTATAAAAAGCCTGATGTTTGGTAAGTTATATTGAATTCAGTACAAGATGTGTGTCTAGGAGTATATAAGTTAAATTAAGTAACTTGTACGGAAAATACAAGGTTATTCGGTTATTCGGTCGATTTTTCTACATTTAATCAAACATTAAAAGAATATGTAATTGAGAAAAGTGTAAGTTACGGCAGTCTAGAAGCAGTGCGGTTGATTTTCATTCTCGAAACATCTTCTTTTTCTTCTTAGGTGGCCACTAGAATGGACATAATTATCTATTATGCACCGCACGCAGAAAATAATTCTAAATACTCTGGTCTTCGGCGCTTTTTCACCAATTAGTCACACAAAGTTTCGATAGTACCAGTACTTGTAAAATCTAGTCCTTGTAACGGAGTTTTGGTCGCTCTCTTGCGGGCCGTCCATCGAGTTCGTTGTCGATAACTCTTCGTGGTTTATAATCGACAAAAAGACCGATCTATTTTTCTTGGGTCCTCTCCAGAATTTGCCTGGAGTTTGTAAATACGTTGTCGGTTGTTCATTTACCAGGTTCAAAGCCACACTGATAAGGCTCAAACAGGTCGGTTAGATTCGGCTTCAGTCTTTCACATATCACACTCGATAGGACCTTATAAGATATGGGTAAAAGACAAATTTTACAAACTCTTGGATCGGCGTTTTTGAACGCAGGACATAAAGCACTCAAATTCCAATCATCCGGCATGCAATCTTCAACCAAATTGTATTTAGTAGCTGGTACATGTTGTTTATTCCCACCGGCCTTAAACAGATCTACCGACTGGCCATCAGCGCCCGCAGCTTTGTTGTTTTAAAGCTGCAATACTGTTTTTCTGATTTAGTTTTGGCCCAGACTAGGCTATTAATGCCATTGTCGGTAATTGGAGTGGTATCTTAACTCGTGCTGCTCTCTCCATTTTCGCAGCACACTCTGCGTATCTGTGACCAGATTTACAGGAGTAAAGCCCAGTTCTATATCCTTTACTTCTAATCTTGTGATAAAATTTTCGAGCTTCAAGCTTCACCTCTATCCCCGTATCTTTCTGTAGCCTCACTGTCTCGCTAAAAAGTCGGCGTGCCTAAATAAGGAAGTAAATAAGTAGAGTTAGTGAAATCTCTGACTGTAGACAGAACAGACAGGACATAGCGTACTAAAATTCCAATCTTCGGGCATGCATTCTTCGAGCCAAACCATGTTTAGAAGCTGGTGCATACTGTTTATACCCGTCGGCCTTAAACAGCTTTGCCGGGAGGCCATCAGTCCCCGCAGCTTTGATGTATTGAAGCCGCAATACTGCTATTCTGATTTCGTTTCGGTTCGGAGGCTAGGCTATTTATGCCACCGTCAGTAATTGGG
The DNA here is from genome assembly GCA_019455685.1 of Philornis downsi. Lineage (NCBI taxonomy): Eukaryota > Metazoa > Arthropoda > Insecta > Diptera > Muscidae > Philornis > Philornis downsi. Next base: position 927,410 of record JAHXMU010000816.1, read on the forward strand.
GTGATTTCTTCACTCGTGCTTGTACAAATGCTCTTTCTATTTTCGCACCACACTCTGCGTATCTGTGACCAGATTTCTGTCGCTGTCCTTACAGGAGGGAAGCCCAGTTCTATAACCTTTACTCCTGATCTTGTGATAGAATTTTCTAGTTTCGAGCTTCACCTCTACCCCTGTATTATTCTATATCGTCACTGTCCCGCTTTTTCCACAACCGTTTTTTCCACCAACAAATGTGGATGGGCCTTCCTTATTTTCTCCCTAATAGCACGTATTACAATTGTCCTGCATGAAGCATCTTTTTCCTCCGACTCTGTGCGACATTGTTCATCGTCAGTTGAGTTGTCGCAGCGCAGTTTCTCGTACCCAAATACGGTTTTTGAAGCAGTTGCCATAAAATGCTGCCTCCCTGTATTAGGAACATCGCGATTTAGTTACAGTAGTTGAGAGAGTTTGGTGGATTAGGCTGCGACTATCTCAGGGGTATGAAGCTTAACCACGTCTAACTTTCATTGTGTCTCATGCGTACCTTAGTTGCAATCAGGATGTGATCCGAGTCAATATTAGCACCCAGGATAACGCGCATGTCCATGAGACTAGACACTTATCTTCCATCTACAGGGCGGCGCACAAATTGTGCTACAACGAGAAATTCAAATAACTTTTTTTTACTCAATGTATTTTTATATTTATTTTTGTTATTGTATATAAAATTAAAGTTAATTTATATAACTAATTGGTTTTGAAAATGGTAGACCGTAAATGAGCTCCATACTCATTCACGCATATGCGATATCTGATCGGAAAATTATTCATTGCGGCCTGAAGGGTTAAAGTCGGGATCGCTTCAATTATTGTTTTAAACCCATCCTATGGTTTGATCTTTTCAAATACTATTAATATGGGGACAGCTGCAGTTAATATGACTGATACCACCTTTAACAAAAGCCATATGTCACTTGCGTATGATGATAATAAAAAACTGCGAGCTGTTACTGCAGCCTTCTCAAGCATTTAGAGAGAGTCAACAAATATGGGAAACATTGACAAAACCAAATTATTTGTTTCGGTGAATAAAACTTCATTAGTGTTTGACGCTGCATAGACTTTGACGTCTATAAAGTGTTGAATTAATTCATTCACTTAGATTTCGCTGTGAACAAAACTAGTGATGTCAACTTGCATAATAAGAGCACAGCATTGCTACTGTCGGCGGACAGAAATTCATAATTACCAGATACTAGATTTAGTTGTGTTTCTGTATAGCGCAGAATTCAGGGTTATGATACAATTGAATAAATCAGTTTTTGGGGTCTTCGAGAGAAATGTACTTCGAAAAATATATGGACTCATCATCGACAACCGAGAGACAACGTCGTAATAACCATTAACTGTGTGGGCTGTAAACCTACATTGTTATGGCCAAGAGCATCAATATCAGCGATTGCGATAGCTGTGTCATATTGTCCGGATGGACCCAGACATTCCAGCACGAAAAGTCTGCAACAACAAATTCGTTAGACGGCGCAGATGATGGCGACAAAAGTTCCGTTGGAAGGATTAAGATTTTCAAAGAAATATCCGAACTTGGTATGGCGAATTGGATAAGAAGAGGAGATAGCCAAAAAGCTTGGAATAATTTTTTACGTTTCAGAGTACAATAGATAAGAATGTGTAATCTAGTCGTCACCTAAGTAAATAAGCAAGTAAATAAGTAGTGTTAGTGAAATGTCTAACTGTAGATTCTGTGAATTTGAGTTACTGAAATATTGTATTTTGAGAAAAATGCAATTAATAAAATATTGAACTATGGTATTACTGAGAGATATTTTTTTTTAGAAGAGCTTTTAATTGCCATCCTTTGTATTGAGCCCTCGTCGTTAATGTCCAGGTGACACAGACACAGTCTGAATATTATAATTTAAGGTAAGTGATGAGTTTCCTATTCCTGTGGCGGGCGTATAAGAGGATGAAGCTGAGAGGATTTGACAGGACAACAGCAGAGAGAAGAAAATGCGAAAAAACACACATAGCGAGAGGAAAAAAGAAATTAACAATAAATATGCAGTTTTTTCCACATGGAGGACAACAACAACACTGTCGAAGCAAATGGCGAAAGGACGAGCAATGGTGGTGTCAATGACGGCGGCGATTGCGATGATAATGATGATGTTGATGATGACGTTGAGGCTGCTGCTTATGGCTGAGGTGATGGTTGCTACGTCCAAGGATGATATAGATGACGGCGGTGGTGGTAGCGATGGTAATGAGAATGTTGTTGGCGTTGCTGGTGTTGGTGCTGATGGTAGGGGCAGTAGACTCTTGGCGTGCTTGGTTGTTATTGTTGATATTGAATGATGTTTGGTTTGACTGTTATTTTTCGCCGTTTTTCCTTTCGTGTATATTTGATAGTTATTATGTGTTTATAGTATTTTTAGTCCTGGTTGTTGCTGTTATTGTTATTATTGTTGGCGTCATTCAGTGTCAGCTGAATATATAATTCCGCACACCCGGTGTACGAGTCGGAGTGTAAGGTTCTCATGCATACGTTCATGTATGTGTGTATGTGTACGCGACGTTTTTCCTGCAGGACACACTCTCTCATGAGTGTGAGTGCGTCCGTTTGTGTGCGCGTAAAGATCTGCTAGGCCACTCTATGGAATATGAAGTGTTGTCACAACGTAGAGAAGTGAATGTGGATGCGAGCATAGATGAATGTACTCGTATCTATATCTCTAGCTGTATTTGAATCTGTATCTATTTTGTTATTCATTACTATGCAATGTATCTGCCGGATGGTGTTAGATTCACATACACGCATAAACATATCTTCATGTGTATCCTTTAGTATCCTATGTATAAATATCAAATGAGCGTTTGGTTTTTTTTTTCGGGGAAAATCTATATAAATATCCCATGAAAAATAAAATAAAAATATCCTGTCCATAAAGGATATTCAATAGGCACGCACATACGCGACTACGACAACACCGACGACATCGTGTTTGCATAATGCATAAAAATCGCGTTATTGTTTTATACCGAAGGACTCTTTGATTAGGTGCGTATACTTTCGTAGCATGTTCGGGATCCGCGACTGCGGCTGCCGCTCCCGCTGCTGTTGCCGTTGTTGTTGTTAGTGTTGTGCTGTGTGTCATGACCCGTTTTTAATTCTACAGTTTTCGGGAATTTGAATGCAATTTTTAATGAATATATTTTGAAAGAGAACAGCATTTATGCTGGCTTAATTTTTGTATTGTTGATGACTTTGTGCGTCGCTGTTGTGGCTGGAAGATGTTATTGCTTTATTTTAAATACATCCGGTTGGTTTTTGCATTATTTGTCAAATCACATTTTCGATATGTGACAATGACATTTCAATTGTTTTTTAATCAGCACTTTTGAAGTGAAACTGGCAGCAGACGCTGTCATGTTATTGAGGTAGGAATAGGATATTTTAATATTGAAAATTAATCTTAACAGTTTTAGGACATTCACATCGTTAAAAATCGAAATACATTCATGAATTTCTGGGTATCTAAGAAAGAACTGTTTACTCTAACTTGAATAACTGCAAGTGATTATTAAGAAGAAAAAGAAGTAATAAAAATCTTTAATTTGTATCCAAAATTTTTAATTATGTTAATTATGTATTTGATTTGAAATAAACTGGGATCACCTGAAAGATATTAACGGTTATAAATTAATGTTTCATCACTTAGTTAATAAACAAATTCCCTTTGCATCCCACGAATAAGATAATAAGGGTCAACTTCGCACAATTAGTGAGATTACACATATTCTATTTGTAGACTCACTCAACGGGACCTAAAATTTAATGACGATTCCGAACGTCACAGTTTGCGAAGCAGTTATAGGGCTAGTTGATTACTCGAAGTGTTCGTTAGACACCTAACTGAATTACTTAGACATTTTTGTCCATTAGATGTCACACGGAAATAAGCATTTCAAGCGGTTTTGTGCACTCGTTGTCAAAATAGTAATACCATGTTTTGACAGTGCTCACTCCAACGGTGTTTTGGTCGTCCTCCAAAAAAGAGGGAGAGAAAAAAAAAACTAGCGAATAGATATGCGTTCAGTTGGAAAAGCGAAATATATGCAACTCGCCCGAAGCCTATATACCTGCTCTCATAAATTGCTTTGAACAGTGAATAAGATGACATATAAACGTATCATCAGACGCTCATACATTATATAGGGTTATCCATTTTTCGGTTTCACAAAAAAAGTTAAATAAAACATAAATGAAGCTATGATTTCAATGGAATTTTTATTTCATTATAATGCTTCATTATAATACAATGTCATTTGAATGATTGGCTCTGGTTTGGTTGTTGCAGCGAATCCTTTTTCCAGCGTCATTTTCGAAAAAATTCGGCCCAATGACACCTCCAGACCATAATACGCCAGAAGCACTCACCTTTTCCAAATGCAATGGCTTTTTCACAATCACTTCTGCGGTCTCAGAGCCTCATATGCGACAATTTTAGTTGTTGACGTAATCACAGATTGAGAAATGAGTTTTATCGCTGAAGAAAATTTTGTTTGATTCAAAGCCCACGTTTGAATCACCACTTTTGTAGTAAGTTGTACTTATTTTTACGCTTTCTTCGGTGGTTAAACGATTCATATTCGTAAACGGCAAACCTTTCACTAAATAAATTACACTTCAGGTGCCGGGTATTTAACAGCTGACAGCCTTGCCAGACCGTCGGATTTGAAAACACTATATGGATCGATCGATTGCCCATCAAACTGTCTGCGTTTATGTTGAATGCACTAAAGTGATCACGTCGTCTGATGAGTATAAAAATGGCATTGTAATGTTAGAGACATTTGGCTATTAAATATGTTTTTGAAGAATTTCAAATTATACAGTGATGTGAAAAATAATAAGGACACTAATGTCAAACTATAACATTTGATCAGAAAATAAGTAAAAAGTGAAATTGCTAAAAATAAAAATAAAAATAACTGTACTTATTTTTAGGTAATACACATATTACAAAAACGAGTTCCATTATGTTTTTTAAAATTTTTGTTTTTATTTTAATTTTTTTTTAATAAATTTAACTTAAAATACAAATTCACCCTGTGAAAAAAATGAGAACACTTCGTGTTTTCATCTAAATAATACTATAACAATAATATTTTGTTAAGGCTCCTTTGTGTTTTAAAACTGCTAGGCATCGTCGGGGCATAGAGTCAATAAGGTTTTGACAGACTGAAATCGGTATATCATTTCACGCAGCCTGAATTAATTCCCATAGCTGATCGCAATTCGTGGGACACTTTCCTCTAATGGAAGTTTTCACTATATTCCACAAATTCTCGAACGGATTTAGGTCGGGAGACTGTGCAGGCCATTCTAATAAATTTATCTTGTTATTCCCAAACCACGTCTTGGTGCATTTTGCCGTATGTTTGGGGTCATTGCTCTGTTGGAACAGCCATCGCAGTGGCGTATTTTCTTCGGCATAAGGAAGCATACATTTTTGTAGAATGTCAACATAATCTGTTGCATTCATAATGCCCTGTATACGATACAGTGGCCCAACACCATAGTAGGAAAATGATCCCCAAACAATTATATTACCACCGCCGTGCTTTACCGCCTTAAGAGTGTATTTTGGGTTGTATTCTGTATTAATTGGTCATACAGTATGAAGACCCCTATCTGAATTAAATAAATTAATTTTTGTCTCATCTGACCATAGAATATTTGTCAATTTTTCTTGAGGCCAGCATGAGTGAACTTCTGCAAATTTTAGCCATTGTTCTGCGTTCTTCTTCGACAGCATTGGTACTTTTCTAGCACTATGAGCTTTGAGGTTCTCTTTAATAAGTGTTTTTCGAATTGTTGGTGTGTCAATTTCTATGTTTAAATCATGTTTTATCTGTTTCGATGAGATAAATGGATTCTTTTTTACACATCGAATGATTCCACGTTTAACTGTAGGTGTAATTTTTGGTTTTCTACCACGTGTTTCTCTTGCCGGAATGCATTTGAGTGCATTTTCAACCATTGTTTTTGAAATTCCAAGCAACCTTGAAAATTTTCTATAAGAATTTCCATCTTTATGCAAATTTTTAATAGTTTTTCTTAGTTCTAGGTCGCAATGCTTAGAGATTTTCCCATTTTCCCTTAAGAACTACAAAATCTTGCTGTTCTTAAGTTTGAATTGAATTTAAAGTTCCACTAATAACACTCTTCTTACCTTTTGTATACAAAAAATAACTTTTAAAAGTTTTGATATTATTTTATTTTAGTTAATCACCAAACAGTCCTTATTAATTCGCACAACCAAAACCAACTGATCTCTGTTTAATAACCTATTTTTTTTTATGTATACAAATTCTAAGAATTTTTGTAACGGAACTTGTTTCTGTAAGATATTAGCTGAAAATTAATATAGTTATTTATGAGCAATTCTCTCATTTTACTTATTTTCTGATCAAATATTATTGTTAGGCATAAGTGTCCTTATTATTTTTCACTTCACTGTACATATAATTAAATTCTTATTAGGTATTCTAATATATGAGTTTCTTTGCAAATACAGTTTTCGAATCGTAGTTTAGACAGTATAGAAATTTCCGTCATGTGAATTGGGACACATTGTCCATTTGCTTTGGTGCAAAAGTATGAAATGTATTAGAAGAGCAGGTGGTAAATACAGTGTTGCGCATTTGCGTCCTGAGGGACGCACAGTGGGATTGCCTCATACATTTTTGTGCAATAAATATAAGAAGTTGTCGTTGAGTCTTGAAATTCGGCATAGAGCGTTTTATGACGTAGAGTAGCAAAAATATAAAGTTTCATCCAAATCGGCCACGCCCATCGGCCACCGCCCATACAACTAAAAATGAAATTTTCGTATACAATTTTTTCTGTTAGGTAGAAATTCTTGTAACTTGGCATGGATCATCTGTACTACGAAAACAAAATTTTTGGAAAGTTCCATCTAAATCGGCCACGCCCACCGCCCACCGCCCATACAACTCAAAATGAAATTTTCGTATAAATTTTATTCTGTTAGGTAGAAATTTTTGTAACTTGGCATGGATCATCTGTACTACGGAAACAAAAATTTTGGAAAGTTTCATCCAAATCGGCCACGCCCATCGCCTATATTGCTCAGAAAAAATAACCATTTCACCCACTACCCGCCTGACTTATTTTCTGTAAAAATATTTAGTAGGATTGCCTAAAATAAAATAATTAGTTACATGTGTAAGGAAACTTATTTACTTATTCATCTATCATTTCTTTTACAATATCATCTAATTCCAAATGTTGTTTACGAGGTTGACACCTTATTTTACTAAGAAAAGGATCTGATGACACCAAGAGACGGTTGAAAACATCTGAGTTAGTTGCCATTCTATTGCATTTTCTTGAAAACATCAGTCTATATTTTCTGTAATTCTTGTTGCACGCTTCTTCTGCCTCTTCGGATAGCATACCAATAGGAAGAGTAGCTGCATCGATAATTTCTTTTCCATGCATTAATATTTTGTGCACAGTTACTGGCATATAATACCAGCTTTATTTTTCGACATAAAATTTCGACGTATCCCGCGTGTAATTTTTAAACTTCGAAGAATTAATATTTCGGCTACATGTGATTATTTGTAATATTATGCGAAACCTATCAATTAATTCCTCTTCAACTTCAGTTATGTCAGCTACAAGTGACGGATTGGAAAAAAAACGTCTTGAGGTGTTGCCGTCGTTGGAGATCCCAGTGCCTTGCTGAACCTCATCAACACGTAAATGCATATGGTCTTTAAATGCGTTGTGAATTCGGACTTTGTTTTCTTGTTTCATAGCCTTATGTTCGTCTTCGAGCGCCGACCACTTTTGAAATGGTTTGTTGTAGGCAATATGAATAATGCACTCCATAAACTTGCTTAATTTGTAGCGTAATTTCTTGTGACTTTTTTCATAAAATTTATAACTTTGTTCAGCAGTATAAAATATTATAAGGATTTTTTTTCTATAAATCGCAATAATATACACCATTCCTTCATTTTTTTGCAGTCAGAGCATGGAGGTCGCCGGAGCTAACCTTTTTTTCATCCAAGGAAAAATTAGAACACTGAACACAGAACACTTTTTTTTTAAATTTAAATAGTTTCGAAACTATTTATGCTATCCAGTTGTCTTTTTTTTCTTAAAGAATCACAAAATACCATATTTTTAGAACATCATGACATAAAATAGTTAAACGAACAAAAAATATGCATATACAGGCCCTCAAGTTGCATTAAAATCTTAGTCGTTTTGCGCTTTACTTCTCCCAAGCATTTTTAAGTAATTATTTTGCGATAAAAAATTATTTTTTTCAAAAAAGCAATGATGAATTTCTCTTAACTAAACAATTCCGTACAAAATTGCTTCATTACATTTTTAATATTTTACAGTCGAAAAATAGACTTTTTGCACTTAGAATCTCACTGTGGGACGTAGCAATACGGTCCATTTTCATTCATTTGACTACGTTTTTCTAATTGCCCAATACTAGCAAAATTATACAGATTTTAGAGCAATTGAATAATAGGAATATATGGATTAAATGGAGTGATTTGTATGGGTGGAACTTTCCAAATTTACCAAGTATTATAACGTAACTCACGTAACGAATATTTAAGCAACTGCAGCCTAGGGACTGCAGTGCAAAAACTCAATTCGAAGAATCAATAAATTTCTATGGGAGATACCAGAAAGGATATAGTGACCATTTTTATTCTTACTTAGTCAAAAGGACGATGTCTGCCAAATTCCACTAATTCAATACAACTGCTTGAAAGATATGAACATAAATGTATGTGGGTTAAACCGGTTATTTATATAGGAATTACCGGGAGGGGCATGTTTACTTGATCTATTCTTCTAAAGTTTTGAAGCGAATTATCAACTAATATAATGGGCAAAAATCTAGGCCATTAATTAGAAATAACAAACAAAAGTTTGCATTCCGAAAAATCGTCTAATTTCTATGGGAGGTACCAGAAGCGGTGTGCCAATGCGTTCCGTTTTCATTTTGAGAGTTTATCTCGCTCAATGCTTACCATATTTTGCTAAATTAAGTGCAGCGAAATAAATGGAATGGATCGAAGTGTATGTGGATTAAATCCGTCATTTGTATGGGAGATATCTGAAACGATTCATATTTTGTCGGAACATAACGCACTTCCCAGAATTCTGGGAACGAAATCCATTCGTTTCTTGACTTTTGATTTCAGATGTGTACGGCTTTCTATGCTTCACGTGGCTATGATAGTTATCTTTTTAATTTTTCACATGGTATCTACACGGATATATTTGATGAAAGATTCTCTTATATTATCGCTGATATTAGAAGCCGCAGTTCCAAGATTTTCTTTTACAGATGCGCAAATAATTCGCGGCTCCCGTTCGATCAGCCCAAATGGACAGCCACTGCTTGGATTAGATGAGTTAAAATCATTGGATTGGAGATTTTTTAAGACATACTGGATAGAAGAAAATAATCGTAGCAATTTCTCGCAGACATTTTCCTTTATTATGCAGCTTTAGGATAAATCCACTTTCATTAGCACGACTTACTTTCGTTTCAGCACTGATCACGATTTTCAGTTTGGAGCAATAAATCACAGACTGAAATCAATTTAATTCAAATAACTATTTTATTGTTTCGTTATTTAATGTCGCTTTCCACACTTTTACGCTGTAAAATACGCGTGGGGTTCCCCGAAGTGTATGTGTATGAATGGCGTTGCCACATTGCATGTTTAATAAGATACAGTGGGAAGCAGAACTGTCCGGATGTTTTGCATTAAGAAAGTAAGGTAATGAAAATAATACAAATATAGGTATATTATCAAATATATGTATTTTTTTTGTTATTTAATTGAACATTATTCTAAATTATAAAGTAAAAGAACTCACATAAATTGCTTCAAGAAAAATAAAAATATTTAAAAAACAAAAAATTCACTATTCGGACACTTTTGCCCTTTGTTGAAAATTAAATTGGGAACGTTAACCAATTTAATATTTCGTCCAAAGGCATTTATTTTTAATTACGCTTTCAGTACGTTTTGGCATACTCTGCACCAACTTTTGGATGTTATCATGGTCAAGAGCTCGCCATTCATGTTGTATTCTCTCCCAAAGCTCGTCAAAATTTTTTGGTGGGTTTTCAAATGCTCCCAGCTTTCTTTTAACAATAGCCCATAAATTTTCTATTGGATTCAGGTCTGGGCTTTGTGCAGGCCATTCCATTGTCCCAAAAGTTTGGTTTTGTAGCCAGCTTTTAACTATTTTGGCCGTGTGCTTCGGATCCCCGTCATGCTGAAAAATGACTTCTTCGGATGGATAAGCACTCCCGTCAACAATATATATAGAGTTATACATTTAGTGGTTACAAAACTCCCATCTGGAGTGTTATTTATTCAATGAAAGGTTTGCTATATAAGATTATGGATTGTTTAACCGAAAAATGCATAAAAATAGTTAAAACTTACTACAAAAGTGGTGATTCAAAAGTGGGCTTTCAATCGAACAAAACTTTCTCCAGCGATGAAACTCATTTCCCACTCGGTCGTTATGTCATTAAGCAAAATTGCCACATATGGAGCACGGAGAACCCAGAAATGATTGTGGAAAAGCCTTTGCATCCGGAAAAAGTGACTGTTTGGTGCGCATTATGATCTGGAGGTGTGATTAGGCCGTATTTTTCGAAAATGACGCCGGAGGAATCGTTAATTTAGAGCACTATGGCAGTATGATAACCAACCTTTTTCGGTTGCAATTGAAGATTATGAACTGGACGATATGGGGTTTTAACAAGACTGTGCCATGAGCCACACAACACTACCGATTTTGGTTTTATTGCATGAGAAGTTTCCAGTAAGCGTAATTTTGTGTTTTAGCGATGTCAATTGACCACCAGGATCATGCAATTTGACGCCGCGTTTACACGGATAATCCCCAAATATTGGAACATTTTAAAACCAACATCCATCAAGTTATCGCCGAGATACCGCCTGAAATGTACGAAAAATTGGTCAAAAACTACGTCAAAAGGGTCCACTACTGCAACCAATGACATTATATTTCGTACGTAATGACAGGATCCAAGCATTATAATGACATAAAAGTTTCTTCGGAATCATAGCTTTATGTCTGTTTTATTTAACTCTACTCTTGAAGACAACAAATGGATAATCCAATACTAAAACCTCAGAGCTTGGGAAATATAGAAATGGGTGTTGTTTAATGTGTAAACAAACATTTTTATATTTATTTGCAAATAATTACCTAAAAATTGATCAACAAAGTATACGAATATTTATTCCGGCAAATGTGCAACATTTGAAAATAACATTAATATAAAAAGAAAATAATTCGGGGTCCTGCTAATGAAAATTTTTTTGTGAAAACAGTTTAAAGCTGAGCGTGGTTGACTTTTGCAATATATATATTTTTGGAAACAAACTCAGACATATTTTGTAGGTGTTTTTGGGGATAATAAAATTCGAAACCCAAAATTCGAAACAATTTTCTTACTACGTAGATGTCTATATTTACTTCTTCGGCTTCTAGAAATTATACAACAATTTCTCTGGTAAAACTTATTGACTATATTGCGTGACATTTCTTTCGCCATTTCAAATAAAATAGAAAGCTATTCTTTTTGCACATCCACCTTCCCTACAAAATGGAGGTTTCATTTCCTTCTCATCAAGATCGGCCTACAAAGCACTGGCATATCCACCAACCACACTTTCATGCCTCCATTGTTTGCGTCTTCTTGCTATCATACCACCTCCATAGGTAAGTTTGAATTTAAATACGCCCCCTTCTTTCATTGTGGCGGAAAAAAACCTCCATTCCACCGTGACAACACCACAAAAACACTCTCGTGTCTTGTTTTATTTTTATTTTAAGAAAAAGAAGAAAAAAGTTCGATAGCACTACGCATGCGCCATTCTTTGTGAGTTTCATGAGTTTGGGCAATATCCCATAAAGGAATGCTTGGGGGGGAAGGAGTGAGTAGAACGAATACAAGTGGCTCCAGAAGAGGTAGATGTCGTTTGCTGTGAGCGATGTGAATGGAATCAATGAATGAGGTACTCACTCGTGTACCCTTCCACAGGAGCCTGAGAAATTACCGGCAACACTTAAGAAACCAATTAAAGTCGTCTCTGACGCAAGAACAACAAATTGTTGGATGTTATTTTTGGATGAGGAATGAATGAATGAAGGAAAATATGTACTCGTATATACGAGTATATATTAGGTTTATGACCCGCTGAAGATGGAGGGCTTACGAGTTAGTGGAGAATTGCATTTAAAGTGTTGAAATGTTGCACGTTCGTTGTGACAAACGATATAACCGAAGTGATAGCGTAAGGATTACGTTTCTGGTAGGAGCCGAACGCATGGTAGAAGTGCGTGTTGCCACAGGCTTTGTGTTGGGCTACAAGCTGCTAACACGTGGGTGCAAGCTGTCAGGGAACCACGTGTGATTTGTGTCACAGTATGTTCAGAGGCGGGTTTAACTGACAGCATACAGGGTGCACGGAAAATTATTTTCTATAATAATATTTGTAAGGGGTATGTATTTTTCGGTTTCTAAATTAAAGTTAAATAAAACACACAAAAAACTATGATTCCGATGAAACTTTTATCTCATTATAATGCTTCGACCTTGCCATTATGTATGAAATACAAAGTCATCAAATGGCCGCCTCTGGATTGGTTGCAGCAGTGGATCCTTTTGAGATAGTTTTCGATCACTTATTCACACATTTCGGGTGGTATTTCGGCGATAACTTGACGAATGTTGGTTTTCAAATGCTCCAACGTTTAGGGATTATCTGCGCGGACACAGTCTTTGACGTATTCTCAAAAAAAAAAAAAAAAAAAAAGCTCTAACAGCGTAAAATTACATGATCTTGGTGACCAATTGACGTCGCCAAAATGTGAAATTACGCTTTCTAGAAACTTCTCATGCAATAAAGCTAAAATCGATAGTGTAGTGTGGCTCCTGGCACCATCATATTGAAACCACATTTCATCCAGTTCATAATTTTCAATTGCAGGACAAAAGAAAAATGAAATTAGGATTATAAGCCACACTTTCACTAACAGAAGTGATATTTTCGGCAGTGAGTACATAGCGATAATGCTTAGGCCTGACCACATCTGTAATGCTTCCTGTCTCTTCAAATTTCTCTATATTCTCTTATCAATTCCTTATGGCGACCATAATCAGCCCGTAATGCACGAAAAGTGCCCACGTTTGAATCACTACTTTTGTAGTAAGTTTTAACCATTTTTAGGCATTCATCGGTTGTTAAACGATCCATATTCGTAAATTGCAAACTTTTAACTCAGTAAATAATACTTCAGATGACGGGTATTTAACAGATGATAGCCTTGCCAGACCAAGTGTTTTGAAACCATTAAATGGATTACTATGTACTTATGGAAAAAGTTAAGAAAAGGTTTAATAACACTATAATGTATAAATATTTCTGCCAAGGAATTCCTTAACAAAGCACATTATTTTTATATGGAAAACACTTTTCATATAGAGAGTTGTCTTGGATTACATTTGCGTATAGAAAAATGTATCGAATGATGAACTTCGCACAGAAAAGCGTCAAAGGAGATACTATTCATACACAAATTTATCATGAAAGACTCAGTTCATATTGGGCAGTGTCATGGAAAGCACTTTTCTTATAAAAGGAATGTTATGAAAAACAGTTTCCTTACAGAAAAATTTCTTGGAAGACACTTTTTTTATAAAAATCGTTGTAACAGATTCTTTCCTTGTATAAAAGTGACAGTTTTCTGTTGTTTTTTTGTAGAAAAGTGTTGTAGAAGCCATCTTCTATATGAAAAAGAATCGTGAAAGACACTTTTTGTATAGAAAAATGTCGTGGAGAACAACTTTTCAACAAAAGTCGATGGAAAAGCGTATTTTCTACATGAATAGGTTCCTACAAAACTCATTTTAGTATGGAAAATTTCTATCAATACACTTTTTTATGCGAAATATGTCTTCTTCAAATAAAAGGTGTCTTCCAAGAGCTGTTTTCATAAGAAAAGTGTTTCAAGACACTTCTACATATGCAAAAAAGTAAAGACGATACAAACGTACTGACCAATTATTTTTCTCGAGAGCGTAATATTGTCCCCTCTCGCTCTCTTTTCCAAAGTGGAACTTTGGAATAGTCTAGCGTCTTTTAATGTCATTTGCAATGGTATTCATTCATACATTATTGATCAACTTACTATAATCTTCAAAAATAGTAACCAAAGTAAATAAATTTATGGAGTTATTGTGTAAAGAGAGTAACGAAGAGAACGGGATCATCTTGCTTTCTTGGCTCTCTAATCATCTCAACGTTGTTTCCAATGAAAAGTCTGTATGTTTCCATCGTGTTTGGTACAAAGTCGACATGGAACCATATGTGATTTGTTTCAAAATGTGTTCAGAGACGGATTTAACTGACAACATGCAGGATGCGTGCCCTGCCACCCGTTCTTTTGGGGCTCTTGCCAAGGCCGAAACCATTAATTTTTCTATGGCACAAAGTTAATTTCAAAAATTGTGTCTGATCCTGATAGTACATTGTAATCTAGTTTCATTAAAATTTTTGGTTTCGTTGTGCATTTTGTAAAATTATAAATTTAAATTTGAAAATTAATTTTCTTGCATATTTTTTTTAAAATGCTTTAATCAGTTTCTGTCCGTTTTAACGTAATAGGTATATACAGGGTGGCGCAATAGAACGTGCATATTGCATCATCTTTTTTTGCGGGGTGGAAAAGGCGCGTTCGGGGGGCGCCTACATCGTTGGGTTGGCTGGCTCATGGAGTTTTAGTCGCTATGAATCACTTCGACGGGAAGCGTCGCGCATTTTGCGTGCGCGCATTTTACGGGAACTCTCGTTCATATATTGCTACTTGGCGACTATATTGTGCTGAATATGGACTACGGCGAATTAGTGAAGCTCCGAGTGCTAATTTAATTAAAATATGGGTAAAGCATTTTGAAGAGACCGGTTCAACATTTAAACCACAAATAAATGGTCGCCCAAGAACATCTAGGACCGAAAAAAATGTTGAGAGAGTTATGGAGTCAGTACGAGGAAATCCACAAATGTCGACTCGCAAGAGATCGTCTGTCTTACAATTATCGCGACGAAGTTTGCAACGAATTTTAACATTGCAATTAACACAAGAATTGAAAGAGTCTGACTTCGTAGCAAGGCTCGCATTTGCTAATGAAATGCTTAATCGATTTTCCAATATTGACAATATCCTTTTCTCTGACGAGGCTCATTTCCTTATGAATGGGTTCGTAAACCGTCGAAATTGTCGTTACTGCAACAGTGAAAATCCCAAAATCAAACACCAGAAACCATTGCATAGTCTTAAAGTGACAGTATGGGCAGCAATCTCTGGCAGAGGAATAATTGGTCCTTTTTTCTTCGGAAATGCGCGTTGCCAAAACGTCACGGTTAATACGGAACGCTATGTTGAGATGTTGGACGGATTTTTGGCTCCAGAAATTTAAAGTTCAAGAATCGTGAATTCCGGAACTTGGTTCCAACAAGATGGAGCTACGTGTCACACATCAAATGACTCCATGGCGGTGGTGAAGCAGATGTTTCCTGGCAGACTGATTTCGAAAAGAGGTGATATCCCATGGCCCCCACGTAGTCCAGACTTGACGCCTCTTGACTTTTTTTTTGTGGGGATACCTCAAACACAAAGTCTACAGTAATAAGCCAAGAAACATCGTTCAGCTCAAGGAGAATATCCGTGGTGAAATGGCAGCCATTACACCAGTATTACTGAAGAAAGTTTTCAATAATTTTCGTTTGCGGTTAGAGGAGTGCCGTCGTAGAGAGGGTCACCATTTAGATGATGTTATTTTCAAAACATAAACTCCATTTATTACTCTACAATGCCTTAGATTTATTTTAACTATACCTTTTGTATTTATTTTTTAATCTATTTTTTAAATATGCACGTTCTATTGCGCCACCCTGTATTTTGTTGGGATCTATCAAGCAATTTTAGAGCAGTTCTCAATAATAATAATAATACAGAAATTTCAGACAGGTAAACTGACTTAAATATACTTTCGCACAAAGTCCTTCTTCGTTGGAGGTGGCAGAAAGGGTGTGATGAATTGGTTCTTATCAAAAAGTGCTTTGGATTGAAACAATATGAAAGAAGTAACATTACAGCTTTCTGAAGTCCTCTGCATGAAAATGATAGGTGGCCCATTGTTTGTTGTTAAATCAACCAATTGAAATGTGTTGTATCTTAAAGAAGGTGCGTCAATGTAATCAGCTTCCAATCGCAGAACTAAATTTACTAAATGTCTGTCTGGTGCGTCCTGAATTATACTGAATTTAGTGCAATTGAATGAAAGCTATGAATCTATGAATATCATTAATTAAGTTATTCTGTCGATTTTCTTAAATTTTACTTGCAGGAATTATGGAAAATTCTCCACATTTCTGAGATGTAATTAAATTATTTACTAAAAACGAATTTGTCCTTTATTATAAAATTGTATTTCTTAACATTTTCTTTCTTCTTCTATTTCTTTTTAATTTTTGTCTTTATTGATTCGAACATGTGTGATCCAGTACACTTTACAAAAATTTATGCAATTGCTGATTATGTATTAGGGACTGTAGCCTAAAAAATATATTTCAATAGACTGGTCATTTGTATATGGTTACCAGAAAGGATATGGCAATGCTCCCTATTACTATTCTAAGAACTGAGTTTATTAAACGCGTGAAAAATTTCACTTTGACTGCAGTTAATAATGTATGGGCTTAATTGATCATTTTAATACAACTAAAACCAAACATTAGAAACCACTGCTATGGACAAAAATCGAAGTTACTGCAGCCTACTAATTATAAGTAACCAGGTGCCATAAGATCAACAAAGAATTATCAAAAATGATTTATATAATTATTGCTCATAACCGTCAATATTTAAATAAATCATTTTTAATAATTCTTTGTTGATCTTTATTGTGTTAATAATGATTTGTAATAAAAATTTATTTATATATTTAAATATATTTATAAATAGAAGTTACCTTTAGTTTTAAAAATCAAAAGTAAATATTATGATAGATTTTTAATTTTACAAATCAATCAATAAATCTGGATTTTTATGAATGATTTTTAAAAATAAAAATCAGTCATCATTTAAAAATAAAAATACGATAATGTTAAATCTTCCATAGTATAGAAATTATCTTGCTTTTACAGTATTTCTTTTTACAGTTTTCCCCTTTTCTTTTGGCTTTGAACTTGTATTATGAAAAACACATGTAATCCATTTCAATTTTCCTTAAAATACCACAAAATGAAAGTCTTACCCAGGATGGGGGTAGTTTCTCGCCACCATTCCCAATATATTCTCAAATGAGTTATCAAATCTATTTTTAATGATCAATTTTGTTTCTCCAAAAAAAAAAAAAAAAAAAAAGAAAAAAAAATTGATGACTTTATTGTTGCATCAATCCCTCGGCTACTTAAACATTTGTTGTCTAATATTACAAAACATCTCGGGGAAATTGACACTTCAAAACAAATAGCAGCAGCAGCCCAAAAGAAAGTGTTGAAAGATGTGTACAAACAAATCTATATAAAACTGATAAATACCCCTTTCAACATGGTAGCAAAACGCCACCAAACATATGTAATCCTTTGGTTTTAATGGAGAACGAGGGAACGAAGAGAAAACTCAATGAAAGATAAGAATCCTTAAGATTCACGTGCTGTTTATTTGTTTTCTTTTACTTTTTTATTGGTGTTCTACTATTCCTGTCTAATCCTTTATAAGATGTTGAGGAGTTAATCGTGTGTTTAGAACATGTTGCATGCAACCCTAACTTGTTGCATCTATGAGTTACCTTAGCCTGGATAGGTTATTCAATATCTTTTTCAATGGGGAGTTTACAGGGTGTAAAAAAACTATTCACTCACATCACCTCTGACAGGGAACAAGATTACCGCTCATTAAAAAATCAAGTAGAAAAAAAGTGGAGGATGTGTGTTTGTGCCAGAGTGTGAATTGTAAGGGAAAGAAATTACCCTCATCCTAATTTCGGATACTTATCATCACTCACTCTCCTCACTCCCTGTTATTATGAAGGCCATGATGAGGAGCGCAATTAACCACCGATTTTTTATGTTACTTCGTAGAGTAAAAAAATGGTATTGCCTGTTGATTGTTCAATTCATGGTAATCAAAGCCACCACTTCCGTGTTTTTTTTTTATTAAACACTCTTAGCTTACCCTGCCTGCCAGCCTGCCCTTGGCTCACTGTTACCCACATTAAGATTACTCTGTGATATCTTTTTTAGGGGTCGTTTCCGTGTGAGCGCGGTTGTGCGTCTGTTTTTTTTTTATTATTTCCACAAAAAAAAAAAAACGGAAATCATGTAATCCCGTGTCGGCAGTCAGCCTATTTGGTGGGGTAAACACCCTTAATTTGTTTGCCTAATTGTTTATTTACACCGATAAGCGCCACTTAAATTAATGCAATTATGATTACGTGTATCAGCGGTATCCGTAGAGATGTTTTTTTTTATATCTAACAAAAAAGGCAGCACTTTTTATGGGGTGATTTTTTATTCATGGTCTCTCGATGAGGTTACACATAAACAAATCCCTTAAAAGGTCGAGTGGGGTGTTATAAAAAAAGTCAATCAATTGATAGGTAGTTTGTGGCTCTATAATTAGGAAAATTAACCTTTAATCTGTCCATTCAATTGCATTGACAATATTTTTTTAATAAACGATATCAAATAGAACTAAATACATTTAGGAAACGTAAATTGGTGTGAGAAAATTATATTTATTAGAGGATTTTCGACGAGCAATTAAAATATGAAATGGCTATATACGTTAGAGTAAAAAGAAATACATTATTTTCCCAATAGATGGCTTTAGTAATCCATATCTCGCATTATATGATGCTATCGAAATACGCTAGACAAAGTCAGGAAGAAATAAGATTTCATACTCAAAATACAACTCAAACTCTTTTGTGTTTGTTTGATACAGTATGTTTGATCACACGTCAAAAATGGATACCAGCAAAGAGTAAATACGCTATAATTCACAGTTTTTTTTTCGATAAAGATGAAAGCGCAAGCCACGCGACTGAAAATGTGAATAGCGTTTATGGTTCAGACAGACTGTGACAGTCAATCATCATCATGCCCAATTTTGGGTTTGTCGATTTTGTTTCCGTAATTTTGATATCAAAAAGGCACCGCTCTCTGAAATGCCATTTATCGAAAATATCCATAAAAGAAAGAAAATCGTCAAGTCCACACTTTAAATAAGCAATGCTTCGATTGCCCAGGAGCTAACTTTGCACAAAAATTGCACTTTAATAAGGCAAAAAAGGAAGATCGATGTGTGGATACCACATGAGTTAACGCAAAAAGAGACCTTATGGAATCACTGTTGAATTAAAAAGGAAAAAATCTAACTATTTCTGGAGCGGACGGTGGCTGGTGACGAAAACCGTGTTACTTACGATAACGTCAAGCGAAAACGGTGGTGATCGAATCATTGTGAGTCCAAGCAAACGGCAGCTAACCCAGGACTGACGGTCATGAAGGTTTGTCTGTGTTTTTGGTGGAATTGGTCTGAAATCATCTACTATGAACAACATCCTACGACCAAATTTTTAATTCGGATTTGCACTGTCAACAATTAGATCGTCCTAAGCAATCAAGAAGCGGTTAGCTTTGACCAATAGGAAAGGAATTATGTTTCAGCAGAATAACGGCCAGGCCGCATACATGGATACTGACTTTTTAGAAGCTCCAAAAGTTTGTTTGGGAGGCCCTTACACGTCCAACTTATAATACCGACCTGGAAGGCCAAACCAGAACTGACTGTTATAAAGGTTTTGCTGTGTTTTTGGAGCAATTGGTCTGAAATCATCTACTATGAGCTACGGCTACGCCAAATGGCTACTCCTACTGCCAAATTTATAATTCGGACCTGTATTGTCAACAATTAGACCATCTTAAAAAAGCAAGAAGCGGTTAGCTTTGTCCAATAGAAAAGGAATTGTGTTTCACCAAAACAACGTCAGGTCACATACATCGATACTGACTCTCCAGAAGCTCCGGCAGTTTGTTTGGAAGTCTCTTACACATTTAACTCACATATGATTACCAATTATGCCTTCCCACGTCTTATGACTTTGCTGGTGAAAAATTAATTACTCAATTGTTTGCCAATAGAGGGCGAGGGTGGAATAACCTCCAAAATAGCAACAAGTTGTCGAACAAAACAATGCATATTGCATCTAAATCGGATCATTATAACTAATTCTCACTGATGGTAAATAAAGCCTTCAATATCATACAAACAAATAATAACTTCTTTTCACTACACTTTATATAGGCTCATATCCATAATAATGTGGAAGAAAATTTTTTGCTACAAAAATTAAAATTTTATGTAATAGTTAATTATGATAGTTAATGATCCACAAATGAGAAATGCAAAAATTCCAATTTGGTCTGCTATTCAATTGGGAATAACAGAACACTTTACAGAATTCCCCAAACAGTTCAGGCCGATCAAGTATTTCCAATAATTCTCTCATAAAATCATCTGCGGGCAGCTACAGTAAGAAGGCGACTAGTTTAAGTAACCTTAATGACATACTAACACCGGTGAACTTTAGACAAAAAGGTAACCTCTCTTATTGAAACTCAACTATTATACTAGCCAAGTGATCGTTGGTAGTCCTAAGCCGCTTATCTTAAATAAAATTTTGGTATGAGAACATGAAAGTATCAGTACAAAAATTTCAATCAGTTGAACTGATTTCAGAAAACCTTTGGACATGATTATAAGGAAGGAAGCAGTAATCTTCAATAAGAGGCGTATGTTACTCGCCTTTACTGATAATACAGGCAACACTATTAAAACTACTGTTACTGTAGTCTTCTCAAGCATTGAGAAGTAGTCAGCAGATTAGTGCGCCTGGCAATAAATAAGAACAGAACTCAATAGTACATTTCAAAGAATAATGTCGTTTGGGCAGGCGTGTGAACATTCACAACTGTATTTTTGGAACGGTGAATAAATTTTGTCTTAGCCGTCAAAAATGTGCGATGGGAGACTGTGATTAGAAATAGTACAGAAATTTCAGTCAGGTGGACTGATTTATACATATATCTTCATAATTAGTCATTTCGCTTTGTTCTAGAAGGTTCGTTGTAAATTGTTCGGTTCTTATCAAAAAGTACATAACTCAAAATAAAAGAAGCAAATTAAAACTTTCTGAAGTTTTCCAACTAAAAATTTTGAATTAACTACTAATTTCTGTTACGTCTACGGGAGGGCTTAGAGCACGAGTTGAATGGAAAATATTAATCTAGGAATGTGTATTAGGTGCGCAAATAAGTTCTCGCTGTTTTTTTTTCTATAAAAATTTAACTTTATTATGACAACATGATCCCCATGATTGACAAAATCGAAATTACTATAATTTTCGACAAATATTCCGCATTAAATTTTCAATTCGATCAAAACAAAAAAATCAAGTACAAAATACGGAAATAAATGGAAATATAACTTTTTCGAAAATGTGTTTGATGAACATCTGTGTTACTTCACTTTCTCTACGAATTCAATACTTTTTTGGTCAACAAATCAACGGAAATGAAAGGATATATTTTTCTTCGAAAATGTCCTAAAAATTGATACTTTTTTTTCTGTGCAAAAACCAACAAAGATGCCTCAAAACTCACCGGCAAAACCTCAATACAACCTCAGACTCAAATTCATTTCATTTATTTTGAAATGTGAAATAGACGAGATGATTTGACAACATTTTGAGTAAACATCTGGTAAGGGAGAGCACACTAAATAGAGGAAGGACATATAGTAGGCATAAAAAGGAGTAAATGAAAGGATAATAAGGAACACTTCAACTAAAACAAATCATTTAGCCGAATAGCAAATAAGATTCATAGAGCAGAAACAACAACAAAACAAGAAAAAAAAATTCAAAAAAAAAAAAAAATACAAACACAAAGACTATGAATCCTTTTTTCATCGATCAAAGGAGTTTGGAGTGAAACAAAACCATATTTGAATGATAGATGACTGATAGCAGATGGAAATGGAAAAGTAGAATTATTCGCAGTGGTAGCACTGGCAAAGTGGAAATCATTTTCTCTTTGTTTGGAAACCACCAAAAAGTCACCTGCCTACGTTGTAACGTTCAAATGAAATGCAAAATTCTTGCATTTATGACAAAAATGAAATTTTTGCTATCCTGCTATTGAGTATTTATGTTTGGTTAAGGGGTTGTCACCGACGTAACTGTCATGAAACCAGGTGAAAAAAATATGTGGTTCTCCACAAAAGGACAAAAGGATTGTAATTTTAGTTAATTCTGTCTTTTGAATAATATCAATGGACGCTATTGAAAATTTCATCACATTTCGGGCAATGCTAGAGTATAATAATGATCCTTTGGACAGGCGAATGCAATCTGAAGTAACCGAATCGAAAAATCTTGTAATGAATGTATTAATGGATAATTTTGGGTGAGGTTACATGCATGGATTCGATCTAAAGTATGCGAAATCATTACATGAAACCTGAATCTTTAGAAAATTTTACATAATCATTATATAAATTAAGTAAAGATTTTAGCAGCAGGATGACTAATATAATAAATCAGCTGGCAATTTTGTCGCCTTGATTGATTTATCCTTAAGTGTACAACGAATTGGGACAAATGCTGCTGCAATATAAAATAAACGGGGGTACTTCAAATCATGACCTTAGTTGTAATAAGGAGGTATTGAAATATTGCTTACTTCCTAGACAACTCAAACTTCTAGCTTTTGCCCTCCGTTTTCGATTCGCGATGCCAAACTTTTATAGCGACTTGGAAATCAGATCATTTTCGAAGCTTTGATACCTCCTTACGCATTGTTTGTCTAGTTTATGACAGGAGGTTTTTATTGACATAGAGCTTTCCCCTCACCCATACAAAATGATCCAGCCAGCGCAATTGCTGCATTTTGATGTAATTGACCAAGTTGTATATTTTGTGGTGTATTTTTCTATCCGCTTGTGGCATTGCCCAGGATTCTGCATTGTACAGTAGGATAGATGGACAAGCATCACGAAAAATCTGTTTTTTGTTCATCGGGAGTGGGCTTTCTAATTAAATCGCTTACTTATTCGATAATAAAACTTATATGAAATTAATTTGTTTTCTTCATTTTCATGTTAACATCGTTATTTTTATTGATGGCGAAATTATGGCCGAAATTATCCATTATTCCACATTTGTGGCTTTTGACGTTCGCGTAGCATCCAAATGAGTAGAATGTGTGTGCTTTTTTCTTAACAATTAACTTGGTCTCTTCTTCGTTCACTACCTAACTCACTATTTCCCGACATCTGTTTGTTGCTTGAGAAGACTGCAGTAATATAATTGATGTTTATGTCGTCAACGAACGCAAGTAACATGTGACGAATGTCGTATTCACTGATACTTTTCTCACTGTCATCTCTATACGTATGTATGATTGAAGAATCGTCTATACTCAGCGGTACGAGGGCGGTCCAAAAGCTAGTCGACGTAACAAAGAAAACACAAACAAGTTGGGAACAATTTTTTTTTATTTTTTAACATAATGTCCTTTAAATTCGATGTACTTTTTCCAGCGTTATTCAACAGCTTCTATGCCCTGTTTATAGTAAGAATTGTCAAACTCCTTAAAATAGTCATCAGCCGCAAACTTCACCTCTTCATTGTTGGCAAATCTTTTACCACCGAGCCACATTTTCCAGTTTGAAAATACAAAATGGTCCGAGCTAAATCTGGCGAATAAGGCGAGCGATGAAGCAATTCGAACTGTAATCAATTAGTTTTGGCCGCCGTAATAGTGGAGTACTGTCTTAATGAAACAACACTTTCATTTTCGGTTGGTTTTTCCTTTCTAAAGATGATCAATAAAACTAATCCCATGTACATCCCAAAAAACTGAGGCCATGACGTCATGCCTTCACCATCTTTGTACAAGATTCTCCCATTCCAGTCCACTGCTTTAACTGTTCCTTTGTCTCAGGTGTGGATTGGTGGAACCACGCCACATCCATAGTTATGAATCGACGAAAAAATTGGACTGTATTGCGGTGAAATATCACCAAACACTCCCCTGAAACATCTTCACGACGCTGTTTTTGCACTATTGATAGTAAGTGCGGCACCCATCTTATGCACAGCTTTCTCATCTTCAAACCGTCAGTCAATATACGATGTATATCACTCTTTTAAATGTATATCATTTTAGCTAGCTCACGCACCTTTAGCTGACGATCATCCAGTACCATTTTGTGGATTGCCTTAACCGTGTCTGACGTGGACACCTCAATTGGTTGACGACTACAGTGATCGTCTTGGCAGCTCGTACGGCCTCGTTTAAACTCTGCTACTTAATATTATACAGTCGTAAACGAAGGAGCGGACTCTCTCTGTGTAGAATCTAACGCGGCTTTAATATCGGCTGGACTGAGACCTTTCAAATGGAAATATTGAATTACATAACGGTGACCAATTTTTTCTATGTTTACAAATTCACTGAGATCGTTTACTTTGGATGTCTCAAATGAAAATATTAAACAATAGGACACTTTGAAACTTAAAACATATGTTTTATAAGGTTGCCATTTTTCACCAAAATTATTGGTTTTTCAAACTTCTGGCACCATCTATCTATACGTCAGGTCGGCCAGTTTAGGGACCGCCCTCTTATATACAGGTAATGCTAAGGCTCGTTGTGTTTGATTTTTCGCTTGCCAGACTCTTGAGCTTCTTTTTAACCTAAATTTTGTATCCACAAAGTATATATGATAGGATGCTTTGCTTTACAATCTTCATCTGCTGTCTTCGCTTACCGGAAAGGGATACTTCGATGTTTTTCATTAAGCGACTGAAATCGTTTTTCCTGGCGTCTTTTTTCTTGGGATGTAAGCGTAATTTATTGGTTCAGTCCTAAACCCAGATATTTTGCCGACAAGTGAGTCTCGTGAATAGTAATATTTTTGTTTCCTGTTTTATTGGCTGTCCTTTATGAACATCAAATCCTACTTTGGATCTCAACTTCATTCGTCTCAACTTACTGTGAATCGCTCATGCTTCTAACCACAATATCGGTTACGATGTCATCCACATACCGAATGAGAAGAGTGCTTCGGCAATGCAATTGACAAGGTTCCATCGTAGATATGGTCGAAAAATAGGTAGCTGTACCGTTTCAGAGATTGGGGTCCTGCCTCCTAGATGAATCGCATAAAAGCTTTCTTTCTCTCAGAGCTAGCTTTGAATCACATTAATACTGATTCCAGTAAGTCCTTTTCTTATGTCTGAGGTTGCAAGTAGGTCCACAGATCTATCTAAGTGGTTGACCAGCTGTGCAGCTTCAAACACCTCCATTACGTTTCTGCCAGGTTTGAAGCCATTTTAGTTCTGACTTTTTCGTTTCGGATCCCTGAGCTATAAAATGAAATTATTTTGGATGGAAATCTCTCGGGTCACTTCGGCCTCCGTACTATCGAGGCCATATGATAGAGCAATTGTTCTGAGTTCTTGCGGTGCAAATGCATCGAATGTCCCTAGCTTCGTTATGATATCAGTTGAGAATAGAATCGTTCTATTCATTTCTTGAGTTTTTGTATTATGAAGTTTAAATATTAATATTAAGGAATTCTATAACGACGAAACATCTGTTCGCACTGAGTTCATTGGGACACGTGATACTACGTTGGCATAAACCAACGATATCTTATTCCATAAACATAACCTAGATTAACAAAATATTCAGCAAATCCTCACTAACGCCCCTGAAAAACAATTTTAATTTGTTTTCAACCTGAACATCGATGGGCGTTCAAAAAGTGGTTAGCTTTTGGTTTACTCCCTTGATTTCATAAATGAATTGGGATACACAAGAAATTATATCAATTTCTTTCTTTCTTTAATATGATATTACTGGTATTAAAAGTGTAAATATGAGAGAATGCGATCCCTTATGAAACTGAAAACCTATTTCCGTTTTAAAAACATTTCAAGATCATCAATAGAATGATACTTTTTGCCAAAAAAGAAAATCGCACAGCGATTATTTATTATTATTATTTTTTTTTTTGCTAAAAAGGTAACTATCATTTCAATATCGTTTTCTGACATTTAGTACCAAAAATCAACATCTTTGCACGTCCTATTGAAGATTTGTTTAGAATGGAGAAAGAAACAAAACCGCACACAGTCTACGTCACCTGTGTATGGAATTTCTTAAAAAAGAAAATGTGCTCAAATTACATTGACAAACACTGACAATCTATACGTGTGGGTACAGCAAATAAAAAAACAATTACACTGGGACACTGTTAACAGGGAGAAAATCCTTCGGGATTACAAACAACAATAGTATGTATTACAAATCGTTAAACAAAATATCCTTTTACATGAACCATAAGAAGTTCGAGAGTTCCATTAAACGTTTTTTTACAAGTGTTTAATAACAAAATAGACAAATAAACTACGTATTTTTCCAATATTGCAATCTTTTTTGCAAATAATACATTTTTATGGACATATTTCTGTGGTCACAAGGAAAAACGACTTAAGTGGAGTTAGGACAAAATCGTTATAGCTGTCCTTTTTTAGACATGTTTTGGAGTCCAAACCCCAGACAAAAATTTGTTTTATTTAGACATGTTTTTGTGTTCAAATCCTGGACCAAAATTTGTCTTATTTAGACATGTTTTTGTGTCCAAACCCCAGACCAAAATTTGTCTTATTTAGACATGTTTTTGAGTCCGAACCCCAGACCAAAATTTGTCTTATTTAGACATGTTTTTGTGTCCAAACCCCAGACCAAAATTTGTCTTATTTAGACAGGTTTTTGTGTCCAAACCCCAGACCAAAATTTGTCTTATCTAGATAAGTTTTTGTGTCCAAACCCAGGCCAAAACTTGTCTTATTTAGACATGTTTTTGTGTCCAAACCCCAGACCAAAATTTGATATTGTTCACATTTTGTAGCAATTTTTTAAAAAAGCGATTTTTAAAAAATTCCATCATATCTCTACATATCGATATGAGTGAGAATATATTATAATTTTCGCCCTTTAGACGCATGCTGTTGTCTAGAAGCGATTACAAAATTCTGTATATTTCGAAAGTTATAATAAATTTTCATAAAAGCGATTTTTCCAAGAACACTTAGTATTGCAAAACAATAAACTGGTAATTAAGTTGGTTTTCCTTGTTAGCATAGATTTCTTGGTTTTTAATATTTTTTGGTAGTCGGATTTCTTAGCGTTAAAACAATGCAGAAATTTAAGAGTCTACGACAGATTTTTTTTATAATCATTGTATTTTGTAATTTTTTATTTACTTCATTTTTTTCTTTATTCATTTTTCTTTATTGAATCTTTCTTTTGAAATTCACAATAAGTATTTAAATCTTAATCCTATCTTAAACTAAAGTATTCTGCCATTGCCGGATCCCATTATTGGTGAGCCGAATTTTGTGTGACAGGACCAAGTTGACGGTTTTGAGCGAGTGGCTTTGAGTGGGAGGAAATATGAGGAATGTTTAAATCCTTATGTATGTTACCATTCCTAATATACTATGGGGCACCACAAATTTGTCGCAGAATTCTTGATTGTCTTCTCTGTAGCCTATTTATGTTAGAAGGCTATGCCGTTCTCCATAACTGGATGCCATATGTCCATATTGGCTTCAATATGGTTTTGTAGATGATGATTTTATTTTTCAAACTAGGAATGGACTGGGAGCCAGCAAGCCAGTAGAGTTGAGCCATGTTTAATTCCAATTGAGTGATTTTTGAGTCAATGTGATTCTTCCACGTGAGACGTCGATCCAAATACTTAACATGGTTTTGAACGGGTATGGTACTACCGTGAACAGTGAGGGCTGGGTAATCATTCGGTGTGAAAGAGAATGTAACCTATACACTCTTAGACGCATTCACTTTTATCTTCCACTTTTGGAGTCAAGATTCTAGTGTATGCATATGAGACTGCAGTTGTCTAGAAGCCATTAATGGACAAGTGCTAGGGCTTATGAATGTAATATCATCGGCGAAAGTTGAAGTTTGAATTAGAGAATGAACAGGCATGTCAGAGGTGTAGATGGTATATAGAAAAGGGTGTCCCAACAAGAACGCAAGATTTCTTAAATTCTAGGTACGAAAAAACTGGTTATCATTTCACGATACCGAACACCATTAACTGTTTGCGCTTGACATGCCTCATTTTCATAAAAAAAGTTCCAATGATTCCTCCAGTCCAAAATCCACACCACACAGTGACACGTTGAGAATGCATTTGCTTCTCGTGAATCACTCGAGGATTTTCCTCACCCCAAATGCGACAATTCTGCCTATTGACGAAGCCATCAAGATCGAAATGGGCATCGTCACTGAAGATAATTTTATCGGCGAAATCAGCATTTTCATGTTGTCTCTCCAATACCCCATTAACGTACTCCTTTCGCTGTCCATGGTCAGCTGGCTTCAGTTCCTGAGTCAATTGAATTTTGTATGCATGAAGATGCAAATCTTTTGTCAAAATTTGCTGCATAGTGGATTTGGAGACAGCAATTTGTTGAATTCGGTGTCGAATTGAGGTGGATATCAAATAATGACACTTCGAATGGCGCCAAATTTAAATCTTGCAATCTTGTTGGGACACCCTTCATAAGGAGTATAAGGAGTTCCCTGGGGAACTCCTGCTGAAATAATTCTTTAAGTTAAAACAGAGTCCTTGGATTTTACTGCAAAAGATCGGTTTTTAAGATAGCTCTCCAGCAGCTTGTGAGTGTTTGTCGGCAGAAAAGAAACTAGTTTGTGAATGAGGCCTTTATGTCATACTTTATCAAAGGCTTTGGGATATCTATAAAGAGAGCTGAGCAATATTTCCGATCTTGGAATGTTTTTCTGATCTGGGTTACTATACGGTGTACTCGTTCTATCGTTCCATGACCCTTTCGAAACCCAAACTGGTGCATGGTTTGCTTCAATATGGAGCAATCAAAATTTGAAGAAAGACCTTTTCAAACAGTTTAGATAAAATAGAGAGTAAACTTATGGGTCGATGGGATGTAATTTGTGACAGTTTCATTCCAGGTTTTGGGATCATTATTATTTCAGACAGTTTCCATGATCGAGGAAAGTATCCAATGCGGAGTATAGCATTAAATATAAATAAAATTAATTTGGTAATATTGTGGGGGAGTGCTAAGATCATTTTTATTATTATTATTATTATTATTTTATTATGTTATTTAATCGTGTCCAGGAGATTTATTCATTCTCAACGACATATATTATTTCATATTAACTATTCTGACGGAGCTGCTTTCGGAAATATCCGTTTAGTGGTTTCAAAACCGACGATCTGGCAAGGCTGCCTGCTGTTAAATACCAATCACCTAAAGTGTTATTTATTTAGTTAAAGGTTTGCCATTTACGGATATGGATCATTTAATAACTGAAGAATGCGTAAAAAATAGTTAAAACTTACCACTCACCACTTTTATAGGTGATTCAAACGTGGGCTTTCAATCGGAAAAAATTTTCTTCAGCGATAAAACTCATTTCTCACTCTCGGTCACGTCAACAAGCAAAATTGTCGCATATGGGGCTTGGAAAGCCCAAAAGTGATTGTGGTAAAACCACTGCATCCGGAAAAAGTGACTGTTTAGTGCGCATTATAGTATGGAGGTGGCATTGGGCCGTATTTTTTCGAAAACTACTTCAAAAGGATCCACTGCCACAACCAATCCTGTGATGGTCATTTAAGCGATATTGTATTTCGTATATAATGACAAGGTCCAAGCATCATAATGAAATAAAGGTTTTATCGAAATCATATCTTTATGTGTGTTTTATTTAACTTTACTTTTGAAACCGAAGCATGGAAAACCTTTTACAATTGTAATCTGATAGCCATTGCCGTAGGAATAAATAAATAATAAATAAATACGAGATGTGTTAAAAAAATAAGGCGAATTTTCAAATTTCGCGAGCTACATACATTCGACTTTCGATTATTATTTTTTTATATTGGTACACTCTTTGCGAAGATATGTTGACGGTTTTATCCATACAGAGTAGGGCATAAATAAGACAAGTGTTTTGAGTGTTCGGCGATTTTCTGTCATCGACAAAAATGGATTAAGGAAGTTGCATTAAATTTTGTGTAAAAAATGGAATTAAGTGTTCAAAAACACTTGAAATATTGACAGTGACATACGGTGAGAGTACTCTGAGTCAAAAACGTGTTTACAAGTGATACAAGCTTTTCACAGAAGGTCGATAAGTTGTGAATAACGACGCTCGCTCTGGACGCCCCAGCACATCAACAATCGATCAAAATGTTGAGAAAGTGAAGAAAATTGTTATGGAGAATCGTCGAATCACAATTATAAAGGTTTCTGAGAATGTCGGCATATCGGTTGGTTCATGCCATGCTATCTTTAGCGAAGTTCGTTCCAAAATTGCTGAATTTTGACCAAAAACAACGTCGCATGAGCATCGCTCAGGAATTGTTGAATGACGACAATGATGATCCAGATTCGCTTAAAAGGGTCATAACTGGTGACGAATCATGGGTATGTGGTTATGACATCAAAACCAAAGCCCAATCGTCCCAAAGGAAGAGCCCAGGAGAGCCAAGACCAAAAAAAGCACGCCAAGTTCGATCAAATGTCAAGATTTTGTTCACTGTTTTCTCCGATTACCATGGCGTAGTGCATCAGGAGTTCTTACCACTAGGTCGTACGGTAAATAAGGAGTATTGCCTTGAAGTTATGCACTGTTTGCGTGAAGGAACACGAAAAAACGCTCGTATGGAAAAAGTGCATGGCTTTTGCATCATGACAGTTCATTCGATGCACCTAATCTGAAAATCCTAGGAGGTGCTAAGCTTTGCTGATAGTACAAAATAAATTCCTTTTATTACCATGAATAATACATAGAAAAGCTTCTCACATTCGGAAAGCTTGCACGCATTCTAATTTTGGACTTGTTAAACGGCATTAACGACGATTGCGAACATCAGTTTGAGAAGTACGATATTTACTAGACTTGTCGATTACTCCGCTATTCGAAGTTTTCGTCAGATACATCGAAGTGACAGCAGGTGGTTGTTCGGTGCTGGAATCCATGATCATATGCGTGATAGTCGCATGTTGTAACTGTCATGGTCACATGACTGGTTACAATAGATTGCTGAATCTTATAGCAACATGTTTCCTATATCCTGCATACTCATACACCTCCGTAGCTATTTTTAGGTTCGCTGTACATCTCATTTGCCGCCCTCTATGTTATCTTTGCTCATCGGTTTTTCGATAAACTAAAAAGTCACCGCCTCACCACCACTTCGCCACAGGTTGTTTTCCATAGAATTTCCGTTAAGTACGTCTATTTTTTATAATCTCCTTTTTACGGCAATCATTAGCAAACAATAGCACACATGTTGTTTTTTGGGACAGGATCCTAAAAAAAAATATCTATTTCAATCTAAAAAGAGAGAATATCCTTTGAAATCCTCTAATTGTTGTACCTGTTTTTTTTTTACAAATCTTGTATTGTTGTGGTGGTTTTGTTTTTTGTTTTTGTTAAGAAACTGTTATTTTTTTTCCAAAAGCAAAATAATATTTTGATGATTCATTCTCCAAGTAAGGAAAAAGATCTTTTCGTTCACACTCGCCGAGCTATGAGGAGGAAAAACCAACCCTTATGGCTTCGCACATTGCTGTGTATGTGTGTTTGTGTGTGTAAAACTGTGTTGCTGTTTGTGTTGTATTTGGATGTTTTTCTTTTTTTGGCAATTTCTTTTTTTTTGGGTACTCCATTGTTGCATTTTTTGGGTTTTATTTTTGACAAAAATTTTTGGGTTTCCACCCCTCTCAACCCAACCACCATCTATTGAATACCGCACCACCCCGTGGGTATTGAATTGCACACTCGGTCGATAGAGATGAGGATGGACGGTCGTTCGTTTGTGAATGTGAATATGAATGAATGAATGAATGGATGGCTGTGGGATGGACAGACGGAGGAGTTTTTGGATGGTTGGATTTTGGGCATTGGGTGAAATTTCAGTGGGTATATTTTGTATATAGAATTTTTGTGTTTTTATTTTAACAATTTTTTTATTAGCATTTTTGTTGTACACACATTCACATAAACAGGCATACAGACAAACAGTCAAACAGACGGACAGGCCGATATTTGTACGTAACAGGAGAGGGGAGGCTTAAAATGTGAAACCGAAACTGAAAACTGTTGGGCTCGAATCGAATGTTTAAGGGTTGTAAAACGAAATTTTTGTTTGTCATATATAGTTAATGCTGGCTTCTTCCTTTTTTTTTTTTGTACATATATAAATGAACTGTATATGTATTGTTGTTATTGGTAAATATTTTTGTTGTTGAAATACGGAAATTACACACACAAACACATATCCGTATATTTGCACAACATGTGAATGTAACCCTCCTATATGAGGTTATGCTTTTCATATACCCTCAAACTCTGGGTTAAGTTTTTTTATTTCGTTTTTTTTTGTTTTTTTTTTTTTTTTTGTTTTTTTGGTTATAAAAAATTATGTAAAGTTTTATGATTGGTCGATAGGTAGGCCAATTTTTTTCCCCCGGAGTATGTTAGTGTGTGAGTGCGGTATATGAGACCCCGTCATTTTTTAAGGGTAAGGGTAAGGATCCATGTACATGTTGTATATAGTTGTAATATTTTGGATGAATGTTGCCATTGGATGTTGTGCTAGCTGAGGAATTGTGGTAGAAAGGATTATGTCACTGAGTTTGTAATGAATTTGGAAGGTGAGACTATATGTGAACTGACCGGTGTTTGGGCACTTGTTGCTGATTAAAACTTTAGCTGGAGGAATTAAGGTATATGTAAGATGCCAATAGACGACTTGTTATGCCAATAGACGACTTTATTATTCTGCATCTCGCGTTGTATGAAAGCGGTTTCAAAACTAGCCGACCTGACGTGTAGACGGTGCCAGTAGTGGGAAAAACATTATTTTGGTAAAAAGTGGTAACCATATGAGGTAAAACATATGTTTTAAGTTTCAAAACGCCACCTTGTTTAGTAGTGTCAGGGATTCGGCCACTTGCAATACGAATTTTGAAACAAATTCTATGTTTGGTGATATTATTCCTTGTAAAATTCTTTTGAGATGAACTGAAGACATTGAGTATAAACTAAACCACAGATTGAGCTGAAATTCCATATGAGTATAAAGGACAGTTGTGACAAAGCGAATTTTGATTTATTCTCGGCCCTTTGTTTAGTATTTTTATTTGAGCGATCAAAAGTAAATGATCTGAGTGAATTTTTAAACATTGAAAAAATTGGTCACTGGTATGTAATTCAATATTTCCATTTGAAAGGTCTCAGTCCAACCAATATTAAAGTCGAGCTAGGTGCTACTCTGGTTGAGTCTGCTCCTTAGTTTACGACTGTAAAAATTTGAGTAGCAGAGTTTAAACGAGGCCGTACGAGCTGTTAAAATGAACACCATAATGGTCGATCAATTGAGGTGTCCACGCCAGACATGGTTAAGAAAATCCACAAAATGATATTGGATGAAATGAAATGAAATAGTAGGCATTTCAAAAAGTGCTATACATTTCATATTGGCCGAAGATTTGAAGATAAGAAAGCTGTGCGTAAAATGGGTGCCACGCTTGCTTTCAATAGAGCAAACACAGCATGGCGATGATGTTTCAGTAGAGTATTTGGCGATGTTTTATCGCAATAAAGCCGAATTTTTGCGTCGATCTATAACCAAGGATGATACATATGTCCACTAAGTCACACCTGAGACAATAAAATAGTCAAAGCAGTTGACTGGAATGGGAGTTTTTCGTCCAAAAAAGACAAAAACGGTTTCATCTGCAGGCAAGGTCATGGCGTCTGTTTTGTGGGATGTGCATGGGCTTATTTTTATTGATTATCTACAGAAAGGAGAAACCAACCAACATCAGCGGCAAATATTATGCTAATTTATTGCAGCGTTTAAGCGATAAAATTATGGAAAAGGCCGCATTTTGGCGAAAAAGAAAGCTATGTTTTATCAAGACAATGCTCCAGTTCACACATCCACTATTGCGATGACCAAAATTAAAGAATTAAAGTTCGAATTACTTCATCGCGCACCTTATTCGCCAGATTTAGCTCCCTCGGATTATTTTCTATTTCAAAGCTTGAAAAAATGGCTCGGTGGTAAAAGATCTGCCAACAATGAAGAGGTGGATGAATGCGGTTAATGATTATTTTAAGGAGTATGACTGCTCTTACTATATAACATGGTATAGAAGCTATTGAATATCGCTGAAAAAAGTGCTATCAATCGAGATTATATTACAAAATAAAGACAATTTTTCCCACCTTTTTTGTGTCTTCTTTGTTAGGTTGACTAGTTTTAGGGCTGCCCTCGTATAGGCGTGATCGGATTACTTAAGATGTCGTTAGAAAGACAATATTTTGTACATCAAACTTTCAGACAGTTTTGGACTGCTTGACTTAATATTGTTTGAGTGCACATCAAAAATGGATGGCAGCAACGAGAAAATAAGTCTTATTTAACAGTTTTTCTTTGGTAAAGGGGAAAGCAAGCAAGTCAGGCAAGCTAAAGGGTGTCCAAACAAGAACGTAAGATTTAAATTTGGCGCCATTCGAAGTGTCATTGTTTGACATTTGAACAATTGATATTGTCTGCCAGTAGAAGGTACGAGGTTAGTAAAAATGGAGCGCTACGCGAATGAACAACGCATTATCATTGTGAAATTGTTTTACCAAAATGGTGAAAGTTTTGCGGCTACAGTTCGCAAATTGCGATCAATTTGGGGTCACAATAATGCTCCAAAAGAGTCAACTGCAAAGAGATTAATGGATAAATTTGCCAAAACTGGGTCTGTTAGTGATGTAAACAGACAACAACGCGCCTTCGACCAGGTTGATCCACCGAAAATGTCGCAGCTGTACGTAATGATGTCGCTCAAACTCCATCCACCTCAATTCGACACAGAGCTCAGCAAATTGGTGTCTCCAAATCCACTATGCAGCGAATTTTGACGAAAGATTTGCATCTTCATGCATACAAAGTTTAATAGACTCAGGAACTGAAGCCAGCTGACCATGGACAGCGAAGGGAGTTCGTTAATTGGCTATTGGAGAGACAACATGAAAATGCTGATTTTGCCGATAAAATCATCTTCAGTGACGAGGCAGAATTGTCTCATTTGGGGTGAGGAAAATCCTCGAGTGATTCACGAGAAGCAAATGCATCCTGGAGGAATCATTGAAACTTTTTTTTATGAAAATGAGGCATGTCAAGCGCAAACAGTCAATGGTGTTCGGTATCGTGAAATGATAACCAGTTTTTTCGTGCCTAGAATTGAAGAAATAAATGTGGAGGGCATGTGGGTTCAACAAGACGACTCTACATGTCATAAAGCCAGAGAAACAATTCAATTGTTTTATTTAAAATTTAAATCTTGCGTTCTTGTTGAGACACCCTTTAGTTGGCAGAAAATTGTGAATAATGTTTATGGTCCTGATACTGTAGTAGTTCCGATAATTTTGATGCCTATCAAAAATGGCGATAGAATAATGAATGTTGTTAAGTCCGTTATTTCGGTTGCCAAGAGGTTAAATGTTGCACAAAAAGCCGTTTCAACCACTTGAATAAGGCTGGATACAAAAAGAACCTGGATATGTGAGGGCCACACGAGTTAGCACAAAAAAAACCTCATGAACCGAATTTCCATTTGGTGGACATTTTTGGTTGATTATCGAATTTATGAATTATGGACAATATCTCTTATTCGCAACAGGACTGTCTTAAATAGAGTATTGAAAATGGAAGCTGAAAAGCGACCAAATGTTTTCTCGATTCCTAACTATATGTCGACGTTATTAAAATTGTCGTGTCAAAAATGTGTTAAAAAGGTTTTATACTTAGCAAACTAATAATTCAAGATATTTCTTTGCAAATATATGATTTGGAGTAAACTTTTTAACCGATCGAGGATAAATTTGAGATCTGAACATTTTTATTAAATATATACCAGAGGATATATCTAAAAAATTAGGACCGAAAACACAAGCCATGCGACTGAAACTGTGAATAGTGTTTACAGTCCTGATACTGTAACTGTCAATCATGTTCCAATCAGTAATTTTAATGTCAATGAAGCATCACGTTCTGGAAGGTCAATTGTAGAAAATGTCCATAAAATTGTGGACATCGTCAAGTAAGACCATCATGTAAGCACTGTTTCGATCGGCCAGGATATAAACATTGCAAAAAAAAACCATTGAAAACCATGAATAAGGCTGGATATAAAAAGGAGCTCTATGTTTGGATGCCACACAAGTCAAAAAAAAGAAACTCACATGCAAAACTTCCATCTGCGAATCGCTTGCTGAATCGTAACAAAATCGATCTATTTCTAAAACTGAAACTGAAACTGACTAGTGATGAAAAGTGGATTACTTACGACTATGTCATGTGAAAATAGTCGTGGTCGTAGAGCGGTGGAGCGGCGTTAATAGCGCCCAAGCCAGCATTTATGATCAGAAAGATTTCTCTGTGTATTTGGTAAGATTAGTAGGGAATCGTCTACTATGAAATATTCCCCTACGTATAAACTCTTATTTCGAACCTGTACTGTCAACAATTGGACAGTCTAAAGTAAACAATAGTCCAGAAGCCTCCCATTTTGATCAATAGGAGGGGAATTGTGCTGCATCAAGACAAAGCCAAGCACATGTGCTAGGAACATTCATTTTATTATCCGGTCCTGAGACCATGCGATTACCACCTGTCCCTTTCCATGGCGAGAGATGTTGCTGGTATAAAATTCGCTTTAAGAGAATCTTGTGATAACTATGCCATTTGTTGCCAACAGAGACAAGGATTTATGCGAGAGAGACATAACTGAATTACCTTCAAAATGACAACAAGTTGACGAACAAAGCGGTGCATATCGAACCTAAACCGAATCGACCCTTTATCGACCTAAACCGAATAATTATAACCATGTTAAATACAGCCTCCCATGTGGTGCAAAAATTATGGATTTATTTTTAGTATACCTTGTAGATCAATTCGTATATTGTGTTGTGACAAATTTGAGGAGTTTCATAAAGATTTACAACAGTTATCGCGTCTATTAGCCAGCCTGTCTCGAATTTAATCGACTTAAAATGTCATGGAACACAATTGCTCAAAAGATGCTTTCTAGTGCAATTTCTTTCCTTCCGGAAGTTACATTCTTGCCGTGTGAAATGATATACGAGTATGAGTTGATCTTTTTTTTTTTTTATTTTTTTCATACAATTATCATTAACAGTGTTTATAAAGTCTCTGCGCCTTATAGGCTTTAATAGAGACCAGTTGGCAAAATTATTAATATTCAAGTTAACATTTAAAAATCTGAAGAAGAAAAATATATATATCAATTAATAACATAATAGTTGTATATATATATATATATATATATATACAGGGTTGCCCATATTCGACGGACCCATGTTTTTTAAAAAAAAATCAAAGAAAAAAATAAAAATTTGGCGGTTGGCAATCTTATTCATTTAATTTGTTCCAAGTAGATTTGTTTACATCAATTTTTGAATATGATATCTCTCAAATGGCCGCCTCTGGCGTTGATGGCGTATTGTGCCCTTTTTGCAGCATTTTCCATCGTTTTCGCCAACATTTCGGCCGGAATAGCGGCTATTTCTTCACGAATGTTGTCCTTGAGCTCTTCTACGGTCCTTGGCTTGTTAACGTAAACCTTTGACTTCAAATGTTCCCACAAGAAGAAGTCAGCGGGCGTCAAATCGGGCGAACGCGGTGGCCAGTCCAAATCATCACTTTTCGACATCAAACGGCCCGGAAACAAATTCTTCAGAAAATCGATTGTTATGCGACTTGTGTGCGGTGGAGCGCCGTCTTGTTGAAACCAGAACTGCCTCATACGCTTTCGACGAATAATTGGCATCACAAAATTGGTCATCATGTCGCGATAACGCTCCTGGTTGATGGTAACAGCATGGCCATTTTCGTTTTGGAAGAAAAACGGCCCAATGACCGTTTTCGCACTAACGCCGCACCAAACTGTGACTTTTTCGTCATGAAGAGGCAATTCTTGAATCTCCTGAGGATTTTTAGTGGCGTAAATACGGCAATTTTGCTTATTTACGGTCCCATTCAATGTGAAATGGGCTTCATCGGACATGATAATTTTGTTCCAAAATTGCTCGTCATCATCGGCCATTTCGATGACTCGTTGGGCCCATTCCAATCGACGAGGCTTGTCCGCAGGCAACAATCTTTGCGTCAATTGAATTTTGTACGGGAACAAATGCAAATCAACGCGAATAATCCGTTGTAAAGTGGACCGAGCCATGCCCAACTGCTGAGAACGGCGTTTTTGGGATGTTCTTGGGGACCTCTCAACACTGGCTCGTACGGCAGCGATATTCTCGGCCGATCGCCTTGGTCGACTTTTATTTGGCCTCTTCGGATTAGAAAGAGCCTCACCAGTCGAAAATTTTTCGTATAAACGCTTAATGGTGTTCTTAGAAGGCACACTTCTCACATTTTTTAATATTTTAAAAGCACGTTGAGTTTTCACAATTGACTTCTTCTGTTGAATGTAAATTTCAACTATTTCAGAGCGCTCGCGTGGCGTGTATTGTTCCATGGTAAAAATCTGCTTGGACTGACGCTTCAAACGCGGTATGTCATTAAGCGATCTGACATCTCTGTCAAAAGTTATGGCGTTGCCAGATGGGTCCGTCGAATATGGGCAACCCTGTATGTATAATTTGTTAAGTCGAACATATTCAAATAAAATTGGGGCATCGTATTCAATCTGCGTTTTCAACACTACCGGATGTTTATAATTGTACAAAAAGCATATGTCATCAGCAAATATGAACATCTTTCCATAAAAATTTATATTTTTCAAATCATTAATATATATTTGAAAAAACAACGGACCAAGTGCACTTCCCTGTGGGACGCCACACTTTACTGGTTTAAAATTGCTTGTACAGGGTGGGCCATAAGGGTGTTGGCGGTTTAAATATTCAATTAAAAAAAAACTACGAAACATAAAAAAAATATATTTGTATTTTTAAAAAGTAAAAGCATGGGAATTTTTAAGACTTAAAAATAATGTTGTCCAAATGGCTTCCCTCGGCTGCTTGACACTCTTGGAACCGAAGTCGCAAATTTTGGGAAACTCGTTGAAAAGTTATTCTCGGTATTTTGTTACTTTCCTGAATAATGTTCCTCTTCAACTGCTCTAAATTGGTCGGATTATTCTCGTAGACTACCGATTTGAGGTAGCCCCATAGAAAATAATCGCATGGAGAGAGATCGGGGCTACGTGGGGGCCATTAAATATCCCCCCTTTTCGAAATGAGTCTTCCAGGAAAAACATTTTTCAGCAGCTCTATGGATACCCTAGCCGTATGACATGTGGCCCCATCCTGTTGAAACCACATCCTCGAGGTATTGCCTTGAAGTTCTTGCAAAGCTGGCACCAAAAAGTCTGCTAGCATGTTGCAATAATTGTTCGCTCTAACCGTCATCGCATGCCCTCTTTCGTCCTCAAAATAGTATGGTCCAATAATACCGGTTGACGTTATCCCAGCCCACACGACAAGCTTAGGGCTGTGAAGTGGACGTTCATGCAAGCGTCGGGGATTAGTCTCGGACCAGAACCGACAATTTTACTTGTTCACATGGCCATTAAGGTGAAAATTGGCCTCATCACTAAAAATCACGTTGTTGAAATTGTTGAACCGCTCTAGCATCAAATTGACAAAGTTAAGTCGGTTATTGGCATCATCGGGTTTTAATTCTTGGACTATCTGAATCTTATAAGCCTTCAAATGCAAATCACGTTTCAAAATTCGTCGCAAAGTTGTTCTTTTGACATCCA
The DNA here is from genome assembly GCA_019455685.1 of Philornis downsi. Taxonomy (NCBI): domain Eukaryota; kingdom Metazoa; phylum Arthropoda; class Insecta; order Diptera; family Muscidae; genus Philornis; species Philornis downsi. The sequence goes on from JAHXMU010000816.1 coordinate 967,570, forward strand.
AAGACTGACTTCTCTTACGTGTTGACTGTTGCGGATTTCGCTGAACTAAAACACGAACACGCTCCACAATGTCGGCTGATCTTGCAGAAACTGGGCGACCACGAACCGTAATTGGTACTGTTGAGCCGGTTGTTTCGAACATTCTGATCCATTTTCGTATCACATTGGCGCTTGGAACTTCACTTAAATCGTGTAAACCGTGTTCATGCCGATACAAACGTCGTGCAGTAATCACTGATTTATTGGTTCCGTAATACGCTCGGACACAAAATGCACGCCGCACTCCCGTGTACGGCTCCATGGCGACTAAATTTCCAGGAAGTGGCGCAGCGAACAACATATCCCCCCGCCACCCCGCGCCGCGCGTTACCGAGAAATTGAAGAATTAAATCGCCAACACTCATATGGCCCACCCTGTACTTTGTCTAATTCGCATTGTTGACTCTTGTATGCCCATGAATCTAAGTTTTTTAATTAAGATTGAATGATCAACTAGGTCAAAGGCTTTCCTTAAGTTGAAAAAAATTCCTGCTACTCCACACATATCTCACATCTCACATATCTTATTAACCACACTAACTACTGCCGCTTCCGTTCCTTCGTGTAAAGTTATAAAAAATCGTAGAGTTAAGAACAGATCCATGAGATTTGTCAAGTTTTAATCTCTCCCGGCAAAGGATATAAATTAAAGGTTGATTATTTGAAATTGTGTAATGAAATTGGTAACACAACAGTGGCCAAGGTATTTAAGTATAAACTACGTTATTTGGGAAATAGATAAATCCTGCTCTCGCTCTTAAATAATGGCTATTAAAATTATAATCGAGAAGTGGTATCTAGCAAGCTATACGAAGAGTTTATTTAGTAGTGCAGAACTTGAATCGGCGTATTAGAAGGCTCTGTATAGTTTTGAAATGGAAATGTATTCGAAAAATCGAAATTCAAATAGAAATATTCAAACATAAAAATCACATTGCCTTAGACAGCAACAAATCGAAAATAAAAGTGAAAAACATCTGCTCCTGGTGGCACTTTAGTCTCGGTCAAAGTAGCACACAACAAACGCAGCACATTGTGCCCAATTCTGCGGCGTATGGTAGGTCATTGTTACTGTCGTTGGTGTTGTTGTTGTTGTTGTTGTTGATAATGCTAGTATTTCATTGTTGCATCTACCACTTTGCCTATGAGTGAACACGAGTCCATCCAATTGTCAACATTTTAGTTTTGTTTTCAGCATTTTTTTTTTTTTTTTGAGATTTTATACGATTTTTCGTTCTGTGTTTGGGCACACTTTTATACCCTTGATTTGTTTAAACAAAATGCATCGGTGATATTTGATAATGTCCAACATTGATATCTTTGAAAGTGTCCGTTAGACACACTAAAAGCGGGGATGCTCTGAATTGTTTCTAGACGAAGATATGGTTGGAAGGAGAAGAGAAATGGAAATTAAACGAAAAAAATTGGTCAATAAAACAGAAAACGTGTATTATTCAATCTAATTTATTATCTCGGCTTCACAGTGGAGCCCCAACGAAATAATACATTTAGGCCAAAGAATAATCCTTGATGGCTGGATGTTTCAAAACCGTATTCCGAAAAAGAGCTCAGTTCTCTCCGCGAATTCTCTTTTATGTCTTCTAAAAAGCATAAATGCATATCTCGAATTGGTAACTTGAGTTTTGAAGAGAATTGAATTTTGAAAGTAGTTGTTCAGTGATAATTGTTGGGCTTTGAACAGGAATTGGTGCACAAATATAGCCTCGTGAAATATTGCGTCATTCTGGCACAAAATCCATGAATGTTCTTTTCACAAAACTGCTCTTTTTCGATGAATTTTCTGTCTCAAACTTAGCTTAATGTGTAGTTTAAATTCTTCGCCCATCATCTGACCTTCTGGTGCTAATTCTGAGTGCAGTACACCAAAACTATAATCAAAAATCACATCAGATGAATACTTTGGTTATGGTTATGATGTGATATTTGTTAAATTGTTGGCTAGATATTTCTTTGCAATGATAGCTTTGTGAGATGATGCGTCATTTGAATCACTTTTGTCATACAGTTATGCAACGCCCAAAAAATATTATTTACTTATCGTCAGACCTACTGGCAAGTACTTCGGGAGCACAACATTGCGATAATTATTCCTAATCTATAATCGCCTTTGACGCGGTTTTTTTTCGATTTTAGCTCAGTTGGAAGGCGCCATTCCGATGTTTGTTGAGTGGTTTGCATATTAAAATTCATGTCCTGTTACCAGTTGCAATGTGTTTTTGAATGTGCGG
>JAHXMU010000816.1:978263-1000681 GCA_019455685.1 Philornis downsi
CCCCCCCTCCACCACTTTACCGTGTTTACATCTAAAACACAACATTTGTTTTCTCTTCAGCTTAATAGGGAGAGGGGAAGGAATAGAGGGGCCACGGGGGGCTACACTAAATAAAATTCATATAATTTGCCGTGACATACATATAGCATAAGCTAAAGTTTTGTATTTCGCTCATGGTTGTGCGTATTCAAATTTACTTTTATTTTATGTATTTAAAATCCAAAGCTCTCACCTTTACCCCCTTATCCTGTAGCCAAGCCCACACCCACAAACAACTGGGAACAATGAAAACTAAAACTAAACTAAAACACCCAAACGCGCGCGCAATTTAAAATGCTCATTAGGTTGATGCTGTTGCTGTGTTGGCTGCCAAAGCAAATTTTTGGAAATTTTCTCTGCCAACGTCAAGAAAAGTTTGAGAAAATTTTCAGCGAAGACGTTAAAGAGTAGTGTTACCAAAATGAAAATTTATCGCCTATGGCTGGTCATTGGGAAGATTTCAGAGGGGAGGAATTCTGTCAAGAAACAAACAAGAACTTCTTTCTTCTTTATATAGAAAATTTAACGATTGCCTAGATGTAAGTCAATCTGCTTATCAACCAGAAAATTCCATTAAAAAAAAAAAATAATAAGTAACGTACGAAAGATTCCGAGGAAAAATAAACAATCCTATATCTTTACACATAAACAGTAAAAAAAATTCATAATTTTTCCAATAGCTGGCTTTAGCAACCTGTATCTCGCATTGCATTAATGCGATCTAGTTACGTTAGATGGCATTAGAAAGATAAGATATCATACTCAAAAATCTACTCACCCAGTTTTATAATTGCTTGACTCAATACTGCTTGAGGGAGCGTCAAAGATTAATATCAGCAAAAAGAAACTACACCACATTCTACATTTGTTTCTCCAATAAAAGCGAAAACGTAAGCCAGGCGGCTTAAAATGTGAATACTGTTTATCGTCCTGATGTTGTAATTAGTCAATCACGCTCAATTTTAATTTCATCGTTTTCATTCTTATAATTTTGATATCAAAAATGTATCACGCTCTGGAAGATCAATTGTCGAAAAGGTCGATTATAATATGGAAACCGTCAAATCTGACCGTGATGTTTGCATTATTTTGATTGCCTCAGAAGCTGAAAACTGCACAAAAAAACTTCTGGAATCATTTACATAAGGCTGGATACAAAAAGGATATCTCTGTGTGTGGGCCACGTGAGACGCAAAAGGACCTTACGGACCGAATTTCTATCTGCTGATCGCTCAACCCGTTTCTGAAGTGAAGAATGACTGATGACGACAACTGGGTCACTTATCACGACGTCAATTGAAAACGGTCATGGTCAAAACGCGGAGAGACGGAGCTAACAGTTTTGTTCTGGTGGGAATGGCTGGGAGTCATCTCCTATGTGCTGCTCCGATACAGTTAAACTCTTAATGCCGACAACAATTGGACCGCTTGAAAGAAGTCATCGCCCAGAAATCAACAGATTTGGCAAATCTGTTGAGGAATTGTGTTGCATCAGGACAACGCAAGACCACACATACCGAAGGGGCTCGCCAGAAGCTTCATGGGCTTGATAAGGAGATACTTATGTATCCAACTTATAGTAAGGACCTGGCATCAATCCACGGGATTGGCAAAGGGATGAGGGTTTGCTTGAAATAGGCACAGTGGAGTTACCTTATAAATGTCAAACATTACTGAACAAAATGGTGCATATTTGACCTAAATCGAATAAATCTAGTAGCATCAAATAATCAATCAATCATTTTCGGGAAATACAGTCCAATGACACCTTCAGCCCTTTTTCTTTTCGACTGAAATGGCTTTTCCACAATCACTTCTGGGTGCTCCGAGCCCCATATGTGTCAATTTTGCCTAATGACGTAACCACCGTGTGAGAAATTATCCCCATCGCTGAAGAAAATTTTGTTCGATTGAAAGCCCACGTTTAAAATGACACTTTTGTAGTAAGTTTTAACTATTTTTACGTATTTTTCGGTTGTTAAATGATCCATATTTGTAAATGGCAAACCTTTCACTAAATAAATAAAACTTCAGATGACATGTATTTAACAGCTGACAGCCTTGCCAGACCGGCGGTTTTGAAATCACTCAACCCAACATATCACGAATTTCTCCTATTATAGCTGTCAGGATTGTTTCGTGCTGCATTCAATGAAGGCCCTGTTGTTTTCTTCTAAGGTCTTGATAATTCTACAATTCATCAGTGGAAGTATGGATATGATGCTATATGTGCTACATACATTGTCCCACCTAAAGTGGTCACTATTTTTCTAACACTGTTCGGGACAGGATGACAGGGCGATAATCAAGGATGAGAAAGCAATAAAAGAAACGTATCTCCATGGTTGTGGCTATTACTGAAGAAAGGCCTACTTCTCTGGAGAAGCTATAACACAAATTCTTAGAGAGACCCAGGCGTACATGTTTACAGCACAATTCTGAAGACGTTGCGGACTTCTGAGACCCTAAAAACGTTATGTTTAAAAACGTTTAATGTCGCATTACGTCCAAAAATGTCCCAAGAGAGTAAGAAAACTTAAAAGTACAGAGTAACGCACGAATCGTGCTACGGTGTAGCAGTAACTGACAGTGGGGGCAGATATTTAAAGATGTTGAACCGGTGTTTTAACCAGAGCTGCGCCGATGACGTGTCCTCTTCAACAGCTTTTCATACCAGATAGACAGAGCAACTGCACACATAACCAAACCGGCTGTGGCGGAGCTCCAACGAAAATTCCCAAGCAAATTAATATCCAGAAACTCCACTTTCCGCAGGTGCCCAACCTGACTGCACCAGACTTTTTTTGTATGGGGTTATACTAAGCAAGTGTAAAAAACGAAACTAAAGATTTTTACTAGATTGAAGCAGTCCATTAAAACAATATTTGAGGCGATTCCGACTTCAACCTTTCAATCCGCAATGATTACTTTTCTGATGAAAGAGCATGGAGGTTATTTACGGTCTGTTATCAAAACCCATTCGTTGTATAAAATAAAATTGAATTTTCTATACAGTAAAAACAAATGAACTACATTGACTGAAAAAACTATTTAAATTTCTTACTGTAGCACAACAATTGGTGCGCCACCCTGTAGAATTTGTTTCTTAAGCAGAGAACACCATTCGGATCTGTAAGTTCCTAATTGGATTGGAAAAGTTAGTCAATGTATGTCTTTTAGCGCAAAACTGGAAATCCCGGAACAACTCTCTGGAAGTAAGCATATCTGAAAGACCACCCAAACGAGATGCCTCTCCAATAAATATTTAGAATCATAGAATAATACCTTGGCACCAAGCTGTCTTCCCCGACACGGAAGGCATTTTTAATTAGTAATAGAAGGGGCTATCGAAATACTGAAAGTGGGCCGATTGAGTAATCATATTGCCTAATTGATGGAGCATTACAACAGCTAGGGAGATCGATAACCCACTTAACACTATTAGGAAGGAAGGATAATTTATCCGCTCTTGTGAAATCGAAATCGATCACTGTGATCTGTTAATAGAAACGATTCTTGGAAATAATATAAAAATGACCATAAGATAACTAAATTTATTCTAAAGGAAATTGGGTTAAGGTGTGTTTAAATTTCCGACCACTTCCACCCACAATATTATATCATTCTTCATATTTCTTATTCATTCCCTCATATTCCGTTAATTTTCGCAAAATCATGTTACTACTATTTCTATGAAAATGACTTGACAAATTTGAAAAGGGGCAACACTGTCTTAGTTCCTAGATGTGAGTCAGCCTTCCCTAATTAATTTTTGACACACTCACACATACACAAGCAACACTCCATCCATTCTTATAAACATTCGCTTTGGAAGGCGGTTTCTTCCTCTATTTTGCATATCGAATATCTTCGGAGCATACGAATGAGTGAGTGAGTGAGTTGGAGAAAGAGCCGAAGACACATTTCTTAAGCTATGCTCCTTAACGAATACTTGTACAAAATTTGTGTATCCCCATACAGAGATGCAAATACCCGTCGACATTACCCCCCTTTAATGATATGGCAGAGCTAGCATTAAGTCACACACATGTGTGAACATACGAACATACGAACGTACATACATACTCGTACACCCACTTGCAGACTCACGTGAGCAAAGGATTTTTGCATATTTTACGAACCTAATTACAGTTGCAAAATTTTGGCATTTTATATTTTGTCGCATAAGTTGAGCGACTGAGCTGAATAAACACGAATACAAGAATACGAACGAACATTCGCAGTCTTCGTGTGCCTTAGAGGTTGCTAGAGTGCGTGTGAGTGTGTTTACCTAATTTGCCGTAATCAATATTTAGCGTTGAAAATGGCTGTTTTCCTAATGTCTTCGTTGAGATGAAGCGACGGCGGCAGCAGCAGCAGCAACATCTTCGTTTGCTCCTCTGAGCGCATACAAAAACGAAGACGCTGTTGGCTGGGCATGAAATTTTAAAATCGAACCCATCAACGACAACGTTTACGCTCTGGTTCAGTCTTACCCTTTCATCGCGCCCCCTCTTCAACAGCCATATACTTAACATGCGACATGAAATTGTTGCTCTCATTTCGAGTTGGATTTTTTAGCCAAGTAAAGTTTAGAAGATTTTTTCGGGCATCTGCAGCATTACCAGCATCTCGTAATGCATAATGAGAGGTGGGCATATTATTTCCAGGGGCATATTATCAAGCTCCGTAATTAGGAACATTTCTCTATACCATAGTATATGGTAAATAATGTACAATTTGCATATACTTAGGCATAAGATGACAGCGACGACGACGACGTCTTTGTATGTTGTTATGCATGTGTTCGTTTATTAATACACATACTTATGCAGACATTAAAAGGAGCATAATGCTAAAAAGTGGTAAATGAGCATATAAGTAGGTATACTAAGTACATATGTATGTGTATAAGGACATTATATATCATATGTAAGTGCAGCAACAGACGTATGCTTGATGTGTACTCGTATGATGTACATTATGTAAATTTAATAATGCATCTTATAATTAAGGATATACAGGAAAATGGAAAATGTCAATATGTGAAGTTAAGAAAGCCTTTTTTAGAATTGAAATGTGTATATTAGTCGTTTGGTTATAGTTGTTATAATTTACTAGTAAACTTCTTCTAAATGGCGTACAGTCGACACAAAATGTAATTTTATAATTCAATTAAAATATGATTTAATATGATTTATGTGGGAAGCCTGTGATACAAGGATTCACGTACAAGTTTGTTTGAGGATATTTCAAAGTTGTGTTATAGAACTGCTTTATAGGTTTAATACATATTGCCAAAAACAAGACCGGGAATTGGTTAAAAGAAAACACACAACATTTCATTTCAATATTTCAATTATTCATTCAAATTATTTATATTACTCTTAAAATAGTTCCCTTCTGAAATAACAGGTTATCTATTTAGTGGTTTCACAACCACCGGCCTGGCAAGGCCGTCAGCTGTTAAATACCCGTCGTCTGAAGTATTACTTATTTAGTGAAAGCTTTGCCATTTACGAATATCAGTCGTTTAACAACCGAAGAATGCGTAAAAATAGTTAAATCTTACTACAAAAGTAGTGATTCAAGCGTAGGCATTTTTCGCGCATTACGTGGTGATTATGGCCATCATAACCGAGCCCAACTCTCGCAACAATTAAAGCCGACTGACCAACCACAACGCCGTAGATATGCTAATTGGGTGGTAATACAGCAACCGGCTTTCAATGCTGATTTTTCGAAAAAAAAAATAGTATCTTTCAGCGATGAAGGTCTTTTCTCACTCTGTGGTTGCATCAACAAGCAAAATTGTCGTATATAAAGCTCGGAGGACCCAGAAGTGATTGCGGAAAAGCCATTGCATCCACAATTAGTTACCGTCTGGTACGGATTATGGTCTGGAGGGGTCATTGAATCGTATTTTTTCGAAAATGAAGCAGGAGGAACTATTACCGTCAATTCAGAGCGCCATGGCCGTACGATAACTGACTTTTTTGACCTGCAATTTAAGGTTATGGACTGGATGATATGTGATATCAACAAGACGATATGTGATATCAACAAGGCGGTGACGGTGCCATGAGCCACACAACACGTCCGATTTTGGCTTTATTGCATGAGAAGGTTCCGGAAAGCGTATTTCACATTTTGGCGACGTCAATTGGCCACCAAGATCATGCGGTTTGAAGTCGTTAGACTTTTTTTGTGAGGCTACTTCAAAGACAGTGTTTGCGCGGAGAATTATAAATGTTGAAGCATTTAAAAAACCAACATTCGTCAAGTTATCGCCGAGATACCACACGAAATGTGCGAAAAAGTACCCAGAAACTATCCCAGAAGAATCCACTTCTGCAACTAATCCTGAGGTGGTAATTTAAATCACATTGTATTTCAGACACAATTGCAAGGTCCAAGCATTATAATGAATTAAAAGTTTCATCGAAATCATAACTTTATGTGGGTTTTATTTAACTTTACTTTTTGAACCGAAAAATGGATAACCCGTTATTACACGTATACGAACGAATAGCTCAATGATGGATGGAAGCATTTTTTAAACGGATTTTCCGAAAATGCGGAAATGTTTTTTTTTCTGAAAGGAAAATCTTTTTAAATGGCAACGCCATTTTTCTTTAGTTTCCAACCCTGGAACCAGAACAACACACATTTTTACATCACAATATGATCGATAATATATTCGTAAACTTGTAAATTGAAATTGCAATACCAAAAGACACAATTTTACAATTTTACTAATATGCTAGCAAGTTATGACGTAAAAATATAATGTGTTCCGATTTCAGTGTTGGAAACCAAACCAAACAGGTGGCAATGCAATTTTGTCCCTAGCAAACAATGCTTTTTTCGCGAAAAGAACATATTGCTTAGCTTTATGTGAAAGTGGTAATTTGGGTTATGCAAAGAGGTGACAAGTTAGTGGGAGCCACATCACTATTCACTACAGGACTTTACATTCGAAAATGCTGAACGCGTACGAAATTCGATTTGAAAAAAATATGAACATAAGAATATTGGTGTAAAATCCTACGTTTGTATGGGAGGTACCAGAAGGGGTGTGGTCAGTCGTTTAATTTTTCAAATTTCACTAAGTATGAACAAAAAAAAAAAAAAAAAAATTGATGAAGCCCACAGCGTGAGGATCTATAGGGAGGGAGCAAATTGAATTTTGATAAATCGGTCAAATTGTATCGGCCAGAGGGCGGGAGTCGATGAAGCCCATTTATAAAACTCGGCTGTAATCTGGCAAATCCTTCTTTTGTATTTCAGGTACCAGAGAGGACCGGTTAGTCGGTTAATTTTTCAAATTCTACTTAGTATATAAACAAATATAATGGACAAAAACAATTACTGAAGTCCAAAAACGAGGAGCAAATTGAATTTTGATAAATCGGTCAAATTGTATGGGAGATATCAGAGAGGTGTTAGGTCGATAAAGTCCATTTATAAAACTCGACTATAACCTGCAAAGTATTAGACTATGTTAAGTTTAAAGAAATTTCATGAATATTTACGACAATAATCGTATCTACCAGCCACCAGGCAAGTCAAAAGAGCATCATTATATTAATTTAAAAAGTTATGAAACATATTTTATATATAGATATTTGGTATCTTAAATGCTTTCTTCTAGATGTGACATTTTTGCCCTGTCAAATTTTATATATTTTCATTCCTGAAGATATGATGATCTCCACATAATTTAAAAAACAAGCATATATGAAATTGATGTCAATCAATTAATGAAATGAACCCCTTTTTCGTTTACTTTCTTCGATAGGTTTTCAATATAATGCGCTGTAAGTCGCACATGGGAAGTGATTACAAGTGCTTCGGTTTGTGGCGCTCAGTCTACACTTTTTTGCGCCATATTTTGATAGCATTTCATAAGTGTTCTCCTTCCAACATAGCTTTGATGTTGGTGATCCGCACAACATGATCCAGACAAATCAATCGCCGTATTTCTTTCCACGACCACTTCATCATTTAGGGAAGACAATTGGCCTCCTCTTTCTTCCGCATATGGTTTTGGTTGGCAGGAAACTGCGGGATGTTGCTGCAGCCTTCTCGATCATTGAGATGGAGTCAGCGAAAGTAGGTCTTATAGTTAACGGAGATAAAATCAAATTGTTTGTTTCACAGAACAAAAAGTCTGCATTTCATAAGTGTTCTCCTTCCAACATTGGTTTGACCATCTGCACAATATGATCCAGATAAATTAATCGCCGTATTTCTCTCCATAACCACTTCATCACTTAGAGAAGACAATCGGTCTCCTTTTTCTTCCGCATATGGTTTTCATTGGCAGGGATGTTACTGCAGCCCTCTCAATCATTGAGATGGAGTTAGCGTAAGTAGGTCTGATAGTAAACGGAGATAAAATCAAATTGTTTGTTTCACCGAACAAAAAATCTGCTCACTTTTTCCAGCGATATTAAATAGCATCTATACTCTGTTTATAGTAAGAACTCTCAAACTTCTTAAAATAGCCATCAACCGCAGACTCTGCCTTTTCATTGTTGGCAAATCTTTTACCACCGTGCGATTTTCTGAAGTTCGGAAATAAAAAATAGTTTGGAAATAGAAAATAGTCCGAAATAGCTAAATCTAGCGAGTAAGGTGCTTGATGGAGCAATTCGAACTTCAATTTATTAATTTTGGCTATCGCAATAATGGATGTGTGAACTGGAGCATTGCCTTGATAAAACAACACTTTCTTTTTCGCCAAATATGAACTTTCCCATAATTTCATCACCGAGACGCTGCAATAAATTGGCATAATATTCGCCATTGATGTTGATTGTGCTCGTCTTGGCAGCTCGTACGACCTCGTTTAAACTCTGCTATTCAATATTTGACAGTCGTATATGAAAGAGCTGACTCCCTTACAGTAGAATCTAGCTCGGCTTTAATATTAGTTGCACTGATACCTTTCAAATGGAAATATTGAAATACATAACGGTGATCAATTTTTTCCAAGTCAAACTTTTGGCAACTTTTGACGACCTCGTATACAAAAAATTTCTTAAATTACCTGCCGCAATGGCTTTCATGAAATCATATTACGAACTCATATCAAAGAGCTTATAATAATAGCAAGAGAAAATGAATATGGCACTGCATGTTGTTATAAAGCCAGCGAGTGGAAAGAAGACAAACGAGAAGGAATTGCCTGGCAGTGTTGCCAGAAAAAAAATCAATGTGTACCAATGTTTGTAAAAGTTTTCAAACATTAAAACGCAAATGATTTTTGTATAATGTCGATGATATTGGAAGAATGTATTAAGATAATTACAAAAAGCTCACATTTTGTCCGCACACGTAATTATACAAAGAAATAAACGTATTTTAAGTTGTGTAAAATTCAGTTCTGGCCATGTTGAATGTTCTACCTACTCGCCGGAATTATAATGGAAAAGATATTTTCTTGCAACAGAGGAGAATTGTTTTCTGTTGTTTACAAATATAAACACTTTGCTCATATCTTTTAGTTGAAACAGAAATATGAAAATGATCCCTCAGTCAAATTACAGTTGAAATGTGACACAATGTCCTGCTTATATTGTAATGTGTTGCTTTCATTAGAAAATGACATTCAAAAATATCCATTTGTGTATCATAATTTTGCTCGTGGGAAAATTTCATTATATCCCTAAGAATACCCGTACATGCATTGAAAACAAACACGGTAGCGGACATTGCAATCGATTAATTGCGATTGTCCATAAATCGAACCGGTTCCTTTACAGACAATTGTCAGTTTAACATCGAACCAGTTTTGCCTCAAAACAGTTATAACCCTTGATGGGATCCTTGACATATATGTGAATAAAGGAATACAACATATCCTTTTTACAGTATCTTAAGATTGTTTTGATTTGATTCCTATTACTGGTTTCACATTCATTAAAGCCATTATCATAATACGTGTACATTTTCCTATGAAATCTTATTAGTTTTTGTTAAAAAAATTCCTGTTTTGTGGTAGTTTTTCACCTCTTTTTTTCAGTCTTTCATAAAAAAATGGATATTTTGTAAAATATTTTCACACGGGTTATTCGGATAAAAAGAGGGCTGCATTTCCATATCTTAAAAAAGCAACAAAGGTAGCTGTCTTCTTGTGTTTGAAAAGAATAAATGATAGCGAAAAATAATTGAATAAAGGATAAAAAAGTGTCCACTTCCTTTTCTTCCCTTTGGAAATGTAAATTAAAACAAGTTCTTGTTTGGTGTAAACGGTCAAGGCTGGTCATTTGTCGGCCAACAACCCCGTAAGACGATTCGTGTGAGAATGCATAAAATCCGGTTTTGAATTTCTTTCAGAGTCTGCACAAATTGTCCTGTTTCTTGGCCGTGAATAGAATTTATTTTATTTAATATCAAAGTTCACCACCGTTTTTATTGCATTTCCATTAAAAATAGTAGTTGACTTTACAACAAAAATGAGCTTATCGGGCTGGCCTCTTCGTTTTTGAGAAAAAAAAAGAGAATATCAGCATCCTTTTGTCCATTTCTTGACCCTCACAAGTCAAAGATCTAACTTTCTTTAAGAAGCTGCAAAGGGTCTTGACTTATTTAAGACAAGTAAACAATATTTAAAAATATCGCTTATAACTGCACCGTTGACCTTTGATGCGATAAAATTCTGAACATAGGGTTATCCATTTTTCGGTGTCAAAAGTAAAGTTAAATAAAACACACATAGTGCTATGATGCCCATAAAGCTTTTACATCATTACAACGCTTGGACCTTGCCATTATAAAATACAATGCCTTTTAAATGACCGCCTCTGGGATTGGTCGCAACAGTGGATCCTTTTGTGGTAGTTTTCGAACACTTTTTCGCATATTTCGGGCGGTAACTCTGCTATAACTTTTCATGCAATAAAGACAAAATGGGTTGTGTTGAATCAAGTTTGAATCATCACTTTTGTAGTAAGTTTTAACTATTTTTACGCGTTTTTCGGTTGTTAAACGATTCATATTCGTAAATGGCAAATCTTTCACTAAATAAATAACACTTCATATGACAGGTATTTGACAGTTGACAGCGTTGCCAGACAGGTAGTTTTGAAACCACTAAATGGATATCCCTGTACTATACCCTTGTACTATCTTCAAAACCAAATTTAAATTATTTCCAAATGGTTTCCATAAGATTTGCGAATATATATAAACCGGATATACCACATATAGGTATACAAAGATACCACATATAGGTATACAAATTGGCCGATTTTGCAAAAATCTGAAAAATTTGTATGCCGAGAATTTTAGAAAATTGTAATTATGCGACTTTTAATGCATTTTAAGTTGGAAAATGTAAGAATCTGTCGATTTATAATGGCCCTTCTGGCACTATTCGCAATTTGGCCCAACGCAGAGGATTGACATTTCTTGTAAAATTTTAATAACGACAGAAAAAAATCGGATATTCTATGAGCGACTAAAAAGTTTTTTTTTTAGGTGTAAATGTGTAAATTATCAATAGAATTATATTTGCCAATAATTGGATAAATTGGAAATTAAATAGGAGGAGAATTCTAACACAAAAGTGTCAAAAAGTGTAAAAATTTAACCATTTCTGAAGCGGATGCTGACTGGGGATGGAAGGTCTTCCGAAAGTGCGAAAAGTGATCGTAGTCGAAAGACGAGTAGTCGGCGCAAACGGTGGCCAAAGAAGGATTGATATTTGGGAAAGTTTGCCTTGTATTTGGTGAAATTCGCAGGGAATTATCTGAATCATTTGGCGGAATATCAATCCAATATCACATCCCACACTCATCGATAGTGACTGGCCAGAAGCTTTGGAAACTTGGTTGTAAGGTTGTAAGATATTTGGGAAGGTTTTGCTGTGTATTTGGTGGGATTAGCAGGGAATCATCTAAACCATTTGGAGAAATTGTATTCCAGCAATATCACATGTCACATTCATCGATAGTGGTTGGCCAGAAGCTTTCGAAACTTGGTTGAAAGGCTTTTATTCACCCACTTTATAGTCCTGTCCTGATACCAAGTGATTATCGCTTGTTCATGTCCAAGGCGAAAGAATTTGCTAGTGAAAAATTCGCCTGAAGAAAAACCTGAAAGTTTTTTCAAAGTTGACTGCTCTAGTGTTTTGCCAATAGGAATGAGGGCTTCTATGAGAGAGGCATGATGGAATTTCCTTCAAAATTGTAACAAGTTAAATAAAATCTTAAATGCCACGTAAAAATAGTGGATTTCTTCTTCACTCGTTTTTGAATTTAAAGTTGATCCGTGTGAGATGTATTAGCACCATGATAACAAAACATTAAATTATCACGAAAGATGTTAATAATTTGCTCGCCATAGTAAAGAAAACCGACGTAAATGCAACTTTAAAAGCATTGAATTCATTCAGCAGACAATTACATTCAATTTACAATGGAAGAAGAAAAGGGCAACCGCATAACTTATTTGGATGTCTTGGTCATTAGACAAGGAAAAAAAACATCGAAATTGGGAGGTATCAGAAACCTACAGCTTTAGAAAAATTAATTAATTTTAATTCAAAACACCCGAGGAGGATAATTATAAGTACTGCCACTAATTTTATACGACGAGCCCTGAAAATTAGTGATGTCCCACTTCACACCGTAAATTTGAACAAAATTAGATACGTTTTCGGTTAGATTAGGCCAGTGTGGTAGTCTGAATAGACAGACTCACTTAGACTGTATAGTCCATTGTGATACCACGGAAACTAGAGATATGGCTGTATTTAGTTTCCCCCGTTGGATCATCCTGAGCGCCTCAAGAAGCTCTTAAGTCGAACAATATTTGTATCGCGCAGATCTCCTGGGTCCCTAAAGAAATCAGAGCCCATTGTTGATCCCCGCTTGTTCGCCAGGGCGGGGCAATTGGAGAGAATGTGTTCTATGGACTCCTCCTCCTCTTCACCCCCACAGCTCCAGTAGAAGTCACTTCAGTCTTATTGCTTGTTTCCCCTTCAGGCAGTGTAGGCAATTAATGAGACATCGGGTCTTAATAGCGACAGCAGTGTCTATGAACGCTTAAGATTTAGGCGAAGCCACATCTGTCTGGATTGATTACAGCCTTGGACAGACGCTCACCTATCATTCGCTGTTAAATATGCCCTCTCCTGCAGTAGAAGCTTGCAAGTGGCTAGAGATATGCCCACGCAGATGGAATCTTTGATTCGTAGTGGTGGGTAAAACTTTTTAATTGTTTTGTGAAGTAATTGACCCTTAACCCATTAATGGACAAGAGCGTCATAATGCACTCAAATGTTTACGCTCTTAAAAATGCTTCTAACAAAAATTGAGGAATGCTACGTGCTAATAGAAAAACGACCTTGAACCACATTAAAAACTAAAATCTAAGACTGGATTGAAATCAAAAAAAATTTCTCTTACAACCCATGAGAGCCCATGAGGGAGAGCTTCTCACGTTCAGCGAGTTTGCACGCATTTTTAGACTCACTGAATGGAGTCTGCAGTTTAATGACGATTGCAAATGCAATTTTGAGAAGTCCATGCCCACTGTGTAAGGGTTCGGAACGATGATTCTACGAACGATAGTCACACGCAGTAACCATCGCTCCATGGATGGTAGACCGTTTTTATCACAGGGTGGCGCACCAATTGCATTACACTAAGAAATGCAAATAATTTTTTTTCATTTATTTATTTTTTTATTGTATAAAAAATTCAATTTTATGTTATATAACTAATTGCTTTTGAAGATGTTAGACCATAAATCATCTCCATGCTCATTCACGTATATGAGACACCTGATCGAAAAATTATTTATTCGGGATTGCCTCAAATATTATTTTAATGGTCAAATTCCTTTAATTTAGTCAAATTCCTTGGTTTGGTTTTGTAAACCTCTTGCTGGATAGAACCCACAAAAAAAGTCTGGTGCAGTCAGGTCAGGTGATCTTAGTGGCCAGCGGCAAGTGATGTTTCTTGATATTAATTTTATTGGGAAATTTTTGTTGAAGCTCCGCCATAACCGCTCTAGATATGTGTGCAGTTGCTCCAAATACTGTTGGAGTATTCAACCAAATGCTGTTGAAACAGATACGTCTTCGGGACAGTTCTGGGTAAAAAAAACTGCTTCAAAATCTTTAAATAACGCTTCCTATAGAAAATTGACTGTATGACGATTCGTGCGCCACCCTACACATTCCTATTTTTCAAAAGCTGGTTAACGCAATTTTCCGTTTTAAATACTCATCTTATAGACTGATCGAGGTATCAAATTCTGTCTGCATGGAGAAAGTTTTTTCCTACAGCACAAAGTTACTCAAGGCTGCTGCGATAATGTCAAATATATATTTGCCTATCAAAATGAGTATATGCGAACTCCCTGCATGTCAGAACTGGTCAAAATTTGGGCTTTTCGTGTAATTCATATCATATAAGCCGTGCACACACTGTGCGTGGTTAGCTGACAAGCTGATACTGCACAAACATTCCAATCAAGTGAATATGAGAGACCTCTCAGAGATACTGAGCTCTCTTAGTGATACCGAAACTGCCATATTAATTATAGAATCCCGAAAACAAATTCCAAAACAGTTGTCACTTTGTTTTGTATTCATAAATCATATCCTTATACAACACACGAGCATCTCATGCCATGAAAACGCAAAGGTCAACACCCACTTTCGTGGAAATCTTTAAGAGACCAGAAATCTTTAACGGAAACAAAAGTGTGCCTGGCACTGGATAATAAGTAATCATAAATTTCTTTTAAAAATTTGAATAGTCATTGCAAGGAAAGCAGAAAATTTTTATGAATTTCAAAGGCCAATTCCTGTCTTCAATGTCGTCGTCTCCGCCATTCATTGGCGCACAACAAGGCGTCAACGTTTATGCCCAAAAACCCTCAAGAATCCTCCTGCATATGCTTGTGATGAATATATTGACGATTATGGCTGGATGTTAAAGCGCTGTTGTTAAAGCCACACTTCACGCGCATTGTTGTAGTCCGTTCCTGTTCATGTGAGGGTTCGTGTCATAAGCATCTGGTTTGTTTGTTTGTTTGTTTGTTTGCTATGATTGATCAGTTTTTTTGCTTCTGCTGATCCTTATGAGATTTTCATAAATTTATAACAATATTCGTATTCTTAGGATCTGCTCTCGCATATGTTCGAGCATTCGAGCATTCGGGCCTTCGTACATGTAGACGATAGGAATATTTGCTTAGATATTCAACTTCTATAATGAGAGGAGTTTACTTTCTAATTTTACACAATGTTGCAAATGTTTGTTTGTTGCATTTTGAATGATTCATGCCACATCATCGATGCCTCATTGTCAGCTATAGCATTTGTTACGCTGGTTACCCGCACCAATTTTTTGTCGTTAAAAAAAACAATGATTTTCTTTTCTTTAAAGCGATTAGCTAATGATTGAACGCATTTTTCATTTCTGGATTTTTGATGTTTCGAAATTTTTGAAATATCATAAATCAGGATCTGTATCTTAAGTCATGGGTTTCTTTGATTTGTTGACATTTGGCATCCGTTGCGCCATCATATGGTTGTCGAAATTCTAACAATTTTTTTTTTTTTTGAAGCAAAGTGTAAATAGGTGAAATGTAATTGTTAATTTTATTTGGGCGCCAATATCGTTATATTTCCACATTAGCTGAATGTGGCCGTTCAAGTTCGTTTGGTATTTGTTAAGAATAAAAGTCGTGCGTAAGTTACAAGAGCGGTCCGGAAACAAACATAAAAGTTAGGGAAAATGTTATTTATTTTTCAACATAATCTCCTTTTAGCTTGGTACACTTTTTTCAGTGGTATTCTATAGCTTTTGCACCCTGTTTATAGTAAGATCAGTCAAACTCCTTAAAACAGTCATCAATCGCAAACTCCACCTCTTCATTGTTGGCAAATCTTTTACCATCAGGACATTTTTTCGAGTTTGGAAATAGAAAATAGTCCGAGGGGACAAAGTCTAGAGAATGAAGTGCGTGATGAAACAATTTGAACTTTACTTCATTAATTTTGGCCATCTCAAGAGTGAATGTGTAAACTGGAGCATTGTATTGATGCAACAAAACTTTCTTTTTCAGCAAATGCGGCTTTTTCCATAATTTCATCACCAAAACGCTGCAATAAATTAGCATAATATTTGCCATCGATTTGTTTCCCTTTTCTGAAGATAATCAATAGAAATAATCCCATGCGCATCCCCCCCAAAAAAAAAGATGCCATGAACTTGCTTGCAGTTGGAAACGTCTTCGCCTTCTTTGGCCACGATCCTCTCATTCCAGTCCACTGCTTTGACCGTTTCTTTGTTTCACGTGTGAAGTGATGAACCCATGTCTCATCCATGGTTATAAATCGATTCATTTATTCGGCTTTATTGCGGTGAAACATCGCCAAACACTGTACTGTTTCTGCTATTTTCGCTCTATTTTAAGTAAGCGCGGCACTCATCTTGCGTACAGCTTTCTCATCTTCAAATCTTCATTTTTTGAAATGCCTATTATTTCAGCTAGTTCACGTACCTTCAGCCGACGATCATCCAATACCATTTTATGGATTTTATTAATCTTGTCTGGCGTGGCCACCTCAATTGGTCGACTACAATGGTGATCGTCCTGCAAGCTTGTACGGCCTCGTTTAAACTCTGCTAGCCAATATTTTACAGTCGTAAACGAAGGAGCAGATTCCCATAAAAGTAGAATCTAGCTCTACTTTGATATTGGTTGGACTGAGAACTTTCAAATGGAAATATAGAATTACATAACGGTGAGCAATTTTTTCCATGTTTACAAATTCACTGAGATCGTTTACTTTTGATGGCTCAAATAAAAATACTAAACAACGTAGCATCTTGAGACTTAAACTATATACGCTTAATAACGTTGCCACTTCTCACCAAATTAATTTTTGTTTTTTCAAACTACTGGTTTTACGTTACATCTAAAATGTCAATGTTTAGCTATTGCTAAAAAAATTCACACCTAATTCCTATTGTCTCGAAATGTTTGAATTTGTGAATGAATATCTCTTTCCATTAATTTTGTTTTTTGTGCGCAAACAACGGAACTCGATTAACTCATTTCCGTTTCCCATTGTTATCGGGTGTGAAATCATACAAAAATGCAAAAAAACTCAGAATATATAACATAAATTAAAGCCATCGATAGAGGATGAGTTATAACAAAACAAAATATCAAACAATAAACTAATATTTGAGAACAATAAGCAAATGCAATTTTTAAAGAAAAAGGTGCAAATTTTAATATTCTTTCTAACAGAAATATGAAATGTTAACAAGTACAAAATATTACCAGCAAATGGAATTCATTTGAATCTGAAATCAAAAACAAAAGATTCCGAAATCAAAGTGCAAAAAGTGGTAGAAAAATAGACCTTAAATGCTCTTTTAGGGCAAAAGAAAACAAAGAAAAAAGTAGAAAAATGTACGAGCACATAAAAAGAAAAACTAACAATGAAAATTACACCTTTCGACAAAAAAGAAGATTTCAATATTTCCTCTTACTAACAGCCTGAGAAAACGTTAAGTCTATTGGATTGTTTTGTGCATAAACATGAGTCCTTTAAGTAAAAAATTGGCTAAAGATCACAAAAAAGAAAACATCAAACAATAAAATTCCTTAGATTTTGTTCTTCTATACAAATATCGTACCATCGTAAAAACAATCCACAAGCTGAGATAAGACCTCTGCACAACAATAAGAATACAAACCAATGATGATGATCTTTTTTAAAGGGACACAAAGGATAGCATAGTTGAATTCCTTAAGCTAACAGGGGTCAGTTGTCTGTGCGTGTGTCCTATTAACATTTGCTTAACGTACGTACAGCGACAATAGCAGCAACAGCAGTAGCGGCAACAGCCACATCAGCATCCTTGCGTATTGCATAATTTTAGAATTAGAAACTCAGAGCTGATAAAAATCATAAAGGAAATGATAGCAATCTTAAGGGTGCTTAGCATCATAAACAAAAAAAAAAAAACAAAAAAAAAAATAGGTAACGGCAAAGATCACTTTTTATTTTTCGGTGATTTCTGATGTTAGAAAGATCAACGCATTTGTGGCAAACAGCCAACCAACCAGCCAGCCAGCATCCACTTTGACCTTTCCGTACGCGTGGCGTTGTGCGTGGCAATTATTAGAAGATCGCACAAGGATCGCATGCCACACTTCCTTATTAACGAGTTTCATTTGATTTTCTTCTGCTCTTTCTACCCTAAGATGTGGTCATAGGAGGAGAGCATTGTGGCGAGATAAAATCAAAGATATCATAGAGTTGGTAAGTATTTGATGTTAATAATATAATTGGCTGATGGTGATAAGGAAGGGAAAAGGATTTCGCATATGGTAATGATGATAAACCACAGTAGTTGTTTGTAAAGAAAAATGAATAGGTAATGGATTATAAAAAACTTCAGTGTTGTCTGATCGTAAGATGGCCTTTAGATAGAAAGTTTCGAAATAAGAAAAAATTGTATTACTAAATAACTGACTGTGACTGATGTTTTTCGTAGGGAATTTTCATTCTGAAATTTCTCGTGGAACTTTTGCATTTTGCTCTGGTACAGTTTCAGGAAATTAAATTTTTAGACATTGATATGTCCAAACAATAAGATCAGTTTTTGATCACAATACGCTTCTTCCAATTTTTGTAACCTTCGAAGCATACTAAACAATCATCATCCAGTTGCATGTTGCGATTCCCGTAGAGTCTCTTCAATCGGTTCAAAACAGCGTTCCCGAAGAGATCCTTTACGTTTGAGGAAATAACCAGATATCAGGCGAATACGGTTTTTCCCCTAATTTCGAAGAAATCACACATCAAGGGCTTAGTTAATTTTGATTTGAAAATGAAAATGAGCTGATTATGCTTTGCATCCCTACACAAATTGAGCAATTTTGTATAAATCAATATTTCCTCTAATTGGATGTATGCGATAAGTTTTAATATTTCTTCTTTTTACAAACAGTGATTTAGAGCAATGTTCGACTTTGTCTGCCTTTATTTATAGATATATTTTTTTCTAACTACGTCTCAATGCTTGAGAAGACTGCTGCACAAAGATGAGGCCAGAATACGCTCTCCAAAAGGTAGTTCGACATCAGGTCTTCAATACATATCGCTTGAGATCTCACTTACTACAAAAAAGACTGGTACATTGAACGGCGGTCACCTCGAGAATTGTCGAGAAAACTTTCGTGACCATTAGGGTGGCAATTAATTGTAACGGGGGAAAAAAACAAGTAGATGCGCCGCTTTTAGGTCGTATGTCACGGTTTACGATATCTTAGGCAATCCTTTGTAAATATCTACAAAATCTTTGTTTTTTAACAGATTTTCAAGCTAACTAGAGAATGAATCTAGTTTAATCTTCTAATTGAAGAAAGAAAATGAAGAAAGTCGGACGACTACGTTAAATCTAAATATAGGAATAAAGCAGTCACAACTCGGGAGATTGAAAAACTGTAAAATTTTCAGAAATATGAGAATTTATTTTTCCTTATTTGCAAAGTCTACCCATGGACAAGATAATAGCGAAATTGGCTATAAGTGCCTTCGAGTGGAAGTCTATATGCTTCCAAAGGTTTCATGACGAGACGGCGGGTCAAATTTTTCGGAGTCGGCAAAAAATAGTAAATTTGACTTTTTTCCCAAGTGCTGGACCAAGCTGTTGAAATTGAAATTGAATTGCATTGACGGTATTCACTCTCTACCTATACAATCTGATTATGATTTGGTCACATTTTTTGAAAACACAAACATTATAGCGTGATTATTCAAATGGGGGTGACAGCTCTACTTGAAGGCACTTATGTTTGACATGAATATTTGTTTCGCTCTTTGAAATATTAAATTTGTGATTTTTGTTTTCTTGAAATAAAGGTCCCTGGATTTGCTTAAATATTTTACAACTCTATACAGTATTAAGCGGGGGACATTGGACAATAAGGTTGTTTGCAAATATTTACGAAGAGGTAAGTTGGACACACAAAAACCAGCATATTTTGACCAAGTAGAAGAACATTACGATGGCGGTTCCAAAACTAGCCGATCTAACAAAGTAGACACAAAGAAGTTGGGAAAAATTTTCTTAATTTTTCAACATAACCTGCATATATTAGCTCGATACAATTTGTTCAGCGATATTCATTAGCTTCTATACTCTTTTTATAGTAGGAACTGTCAACCTGCCTTAAGCAGCCATCAATCGCAAACTCCACCTCTTCATTGTTGAAAAATCTTTTACCACCTAGTTTTTTTCAAAATTGAAATAGACTGAGGGAGCTAAACCTGACAAAAAAAGATGCGTGATGAAGCAATTCAAACTTCATTAATTTTGACCATCGCAATAGTGAATGTGTGAACTGGAGCATTGCCTTGATGAAACAACACTTTCTTTTTCGTCAAATGCGGTCTTTTTTCCACAATTTCATCACCTAAACGGTGCAAAAAATTAGCGTAATATTCCTTCTTTTCTGATGCATCCCACTTCAAATGCATTCCAAAAAAACAGATGCCACGACTTTGCCAGCAGATGGAACTGTCTTCGCCTTCTTGAACACGATTCTTCCATCTTACTCCATTGCTCTGACTGTCCCTTTGTCTAAAGTGTGAAGTGGTGAATCCATGTCTCATCCATAGTCATAAATCGACTCATTTATTCGGCTTTTTTGCGGTGAAACATCGCCAAACACTTTACTGAAACATCTTCCCGACGCTGTTGGTGCTATATTGAATGCAAGCGCGGCACCCATCTTGCGCTCAGCTTTCTCATCCTCAAATCTTCGGCTAATATACGATGTATTATACTTTTTGAAATGCCTATCATTTCAGCTAGCTCGCGCATATTTAACCGACGATCGTCCAATAACATTTTGTGGATTTTCTTAACCTTGTCTGGCGTGGACATCTCAAGTGGTCGACTGTTGTGGTGTTCATCTTGGCAGCTCGTACGGCCTTGTTTAAACTCTACTGCTTAATATTTTACAGTAGTACATGAAGGAGCAGCCTCCTCCAGAGTAGAATTTTGCTTGGTTTGGAAATATTGAATTACATAACAATGGGCAATTTTTTCCATGTTTACAAATTCACGGAAATCATTTAGCTCAAATAAAAATACTGAGTAAGGTGGCGCCTTGAAACTTAAAACATATGTTTTATAAAGTTGCCACTTTTTACGAAAATAATTGTATACGTCAGGTCCGCTAGTTTTGGGACCGCATTCGTATTTAGTTTTGTTAAAAGAGTGTGGTTTGCTGTATTCTTCTCAGATGTAGTTCTTGAACAAATTCATTAGCAATGAAATTCATTTGTGAGTCAAGTACAGAGTCAAGTAAAGACTCTTGCTTTTCAATTGATATCGACTACCGGCTTCACAAATGAGAATTATGGCGGTCAGCAAGAGGCATTTTTGAGTATGAGTATGGATGGAAAACGAATTATTTCTCAAAGCAGCGCGAGATGTAAAATCAATTGTTTCAACAGCGGTGCATAATGACCTGCAAAGCTTTTATGAACTTAGTAGAGCAGGTTAAAGTGAGTGCGAGAGTAATATTTGCACATGAATGTGCTCGTACAAGAACAGCTATTGACTTGATGCACTTTTCGATGAACATGAACCATGAATGGCCAACATTTTCGAGTCGTTAGCTCACCTCATCTCCCTAATTCGGGGACAGTGTGGTCTACCTTTGAGCGCAGGGGGCAAATGCATTATGAGAGAGAGAGAGAGAGAGAGAGAGAACGGACCACCAGATTTTTAATTTTTAGATTTTAACCGTTTACAGTGAAGCTCAATCTTGAGGTGGACTGAATTTGTGGGATTGATGTAAACCGATTCTAAAAATTGGCATTTAAAGAGATTGAATTACTGTCTCAGTTATAAAAACGTTCTACTTTAATGACAGCACATTGGCTGCTCTTTATAAACTGCAATTGTGAGTTTTATTGTGTTGATTTTTGTAATATTTCGTAATTTGTATTTCTTACCTTATGCAATCATTTGATTTATAAAAAAGAAATAGCAAGTTAAAAAAAGCAAATATTTTCTGTCAAAATTTTTAAAAATTTGATATATTTCATTCTCAAATGCTTCACATTTTCTTTGTTTTCGTTTTTTTTTTTTGTTAAATCTAATATTTTTTTTTAAAAAACATCTAAAATATAAACTTAACTTTAATTTATATGTATTTTTTTTATTTTTTTTTTTTGCATTTAATTTGTAGTTTTAGAAAAAAATTCTACCTAAATTCTTCGGATCAACTGCAGATTAATATATTTTTTATTATTAATAATAAAATATATTATTAATAATAAAAATATTTAATATATTTTTTATTATTAAGACTTT